>JANHFO010007149.1:240982-255552 GCA_032468095.1 Pareas carinatus
TATCAGAAAATTCCTCATTTTCAGGTTTGATTTCCTTGTGATGAACTTTCACCCTTTGCTTCTTGTCCCGTCCTCAGGTGCTATGGAGAATAAACCAATGTCCTCTTCTCTGTGACAGCCCTTCAAGTATTGGAAGATGGCTATTATGTCACCCCTAAGCCTTCTCTTCATTAAGTTAAACATACCTTGCTCACTTTGCCGTTCATCATATAATTAAGCTTCCAGGCCTCTGATTATCTTTGTTGACTCTCATCATCTTTTTTGTATCATGGTGACCAGAACTGGATGCAAGGGTGGCCTCACTATCACTTGTTGTCATCTTGACACTATCCTTGTTTCTTATATAACAACTTGTTCATAACTTGTAACCCTTGGATTTGCTGTTATCCCTTTAGCTCCCTGGAGCATTGAAACTAATGAATGCTTAAATAAAGGGGTAGATTTGGTAATGGCACCCCAACTTGGTAATTGCATTCCAACAGTACCCCAATTCTTTTCTCCTGACCAGGAAGAGAACTTTCTTTTTTCCTAGCTTTGCTTTAGATATAAACAAAAAGTCCAATTTTTAGTCCCACATCATGTTTGATTGCTGTTTAATTTTAATGTCATGCTCACCTTTTTTTATATTGGGATGATATTTTTCTTTCAAAGCTCCCTTTCTGTTAGGCAGAATGTGCAATTTGCAAACCAATGAAATCATAAAGGTAAAAAAAAAAAAGTTGTGGGATTATTATTTTTTTTTAACGGTGACCGGTCAATAAATATTGGACAACTGAAACTTCTCCAGTGAATTTCAGTTGATAAAATTCTTTTTATCTTCAGTTAGCGGTGACATTTCAAGACATCGAGCGTTTGAACTGATTCCCAAATATGTTTATAGGCTCTGCATAATAAAAGGCTTTCATTACGTTTTAGTGTGGGGAAATAAAAAGGAAGCCTTAAATCTTGAGTTCTGAAGTGCCACTTTCTGACTTTAAAAACAGCAAAGCTGGGGGAGGCCGTATGTGAAGCAACTGTCTTCTAGAAAAGCAAGTTTATGATGTTTTTGCATTCTTCCCTTAGCGGCTCACTTTTTTTAAAGAAAAAATGTAATCTTTTATCCATAAATGAAATGATTATCTAACTAAAAACACTGTTTTTCTAAAGCCAGGCCAAGGTTTTATGGCCTGTGAGATAGAAATGCATTAAAGATCGAGGGAGGTGAAAGGGAGATGAGAAGCTCTATTGCCTGATTAAGAAGCGTCGCTGTCTTTCTACATTTTTCTTGTGAGTGTCTCTGTGTGTGTGCATAGTGAGTGGAAGAAAGGAGAGAGTGAATGGCATTTACGGTATTATTTCAGGTGAGTGGAATTCTAGAATTTTAAATAACAACATTGGAGGAGGTCAAGCGTTCAAATTAAATCTTCTCTGATGGGCATCTATCCAGCCTCGGTTTGAATATTTTTTATTTATTTGTTGGTTTGTTGAAAGTAGAGACCACCCATCGCATTCACAGTCTGACTCTGGGCGGTGTATAATGAAAGCCTAAAACCCTTATAAAATGTAATGCCTCCAAAAAAAGGAGAAAATCAGATAAAAACAAGAACATAATAGGCTACAAGTTAAAAGACACCAACTGCCCCAAGAAGGTGTGCTACTCAATGCGCCCCATGCCGATTGACAGAGGCAGGTCTTTGAACTTTTATGAAAGGACAGAGGGGTGGGGGACTTCACTTCTAGGAGGGAGAGATTATTCAGAGGGCAGGAGCCATGGCAGAAAAGCCCGTCTTCCTGGACCCCACCAGTCACAAATATTTAGCCAACAGGATCTGCCTTATATCTTTCGTATGTGACCAGATGGGACGGGCTGACATGATGGGGATGAGATCGGGATTGAGTAGAGTTGATGTGTTGTACATCTTCAACATAGGACACCCTACCACCTCATAAGGTTATTGGTGAACTGTTGAACTACTCTTAATGGAGACTGGCATTGTCAGCTCCCTTATTAATTTTTCAGAAGACCTGACTTCCTGGCCACTGACACAGAACATTTAGAACATTTTCTCCAGATGCTCTCTACCAATTTTTTTAATGGACACCATTTCCTTCTTTGTTCCACTGGAAGATGCAAAATGATGATTCTGCTGTTCAAGGATGGTGGGTGAGTTGGTGAATTCTACTCCTAGCACCTGCTAGAAATATAGGAAGAATGGTTGCAGGATTTGGGTATGGCTAGTCTAGAGAGAAGAAGGACTAGGGGTGACTTGATAGCAGTATTCCAGAATTTGGGGGGAGTTGTCACAAAGAAAACAGGGTCAATGTATTCCCCAAAGCACCAGAAGCCAAGACAAGAAACAATGGATGGAAACTAATCAAAGAGAGGAGCAGCCTGAAATTAAGGAGAAACTTCCTAAAGATGATGACAATTAACCAGTGGAACAGCTTGCCTTCAGAAGTTGCAGGTGCTCCATCACTGGAGGTTTTTAAGAAGAGACTGAACAGCCAACTGTCTAAAATCATATAGGGTCTCCTGCTTGAGCAAGGGGGTTTGACTAGAAGACCTCCAAGGTCATTTCCAGCTCTGTTCTGATTGATATGTCTGCATTTCACAGGAGAAATTCAGTCGAATACAATTTTTATATTCTTAATTTTTCTGCTGTTATGAAGCTTGAGAATTCAGGCAGCTAAATACATCAAGTCTTTAGCTGTCTTTCATGACAATATTCAGCATTAAGCTTGCCCAGTTTGCTCAGAATTGCTCCCATCGTTATTTACTACAAACCTGGAAACAGAGAAGAGAAAGAGAAAGAGAAAGAGAGGGGAAGAGAGAGGGAGAGGGAGAGGGAGAGGGAGAGGGAGAGGGAGAGAGAGAGGGAGAGGGAGAGGGAGAGAGAGAGAGAATGGGGAATTTCAACCCAGCTGTCTTTAATCCCAAACTGAGTCTGCATTCAATTGCACCTTAGGAGTTCCTCGTATTTTGCTGACTTTCTCTGGAGCTCCCTTTATAGAGCAGACAGATGGTATACTTTCCATATCCGCCAAGGAAGGGTTTTGCAGTATGTTGTGGCTAGACTCATAACTGCTGGAGTGTTGGAGTTGGATCAGGAAGACTTGTGCTCAAATCCCTAATCATCCATAAAAATAGGCGATGGCTGAGGGCTAATCAAGCTTTTTCCCCAATCTATTTTCAGAGGACAGACATTGTAAAAATAGAGAACTATTGACTGGGCTCTTAGAAGGGCCAGACAACAATCGATTCGTGGACGAATGAAAAGAATAAATCAATCAACTGCTTGTTTGCTGGGTAAAAAACACGGTTCTACCGCAGGCAGTCTCTTCTGGACTTCTTCTTGCAGGGGGCTGTGACCCAAATGTATAAGCGGTTTCTGGAATTGGGTATGTCTAGTTTAATGAAAAGAAGAACTAGGGGTGACGGGATAGCAGTGCTCCAATATCTCAAGGGCAGCCACAAAGGAAAGGGAGTCAATCTCTACTCCAAAGCACCCGAAGGCAGGACGAGAAGCATCGTATGGAAACTCATCAAGGAGAGAAGCAATCTAGAACTAAGGAAGAATTTCCTGACAGGGAGAACAATGAATCAGTGGAACGGCTTGCCTCCAGTACTTGTGGGTGCTCGATTAATAGAAGTTTTTTAAAGAAGAGATTGTCTAAAATGGTAGAGGGTTTTATGACTGAGCAGGGGGTTGAACTAGAAGGCCCCTCCCAAGGTCCCTTCCAACTTCGTCATTCCATCCAGAGTTGCTTCAAAAGCATACACATTGAATGAATGAATGAATGAATAAAAAATATTTATGGTAAGATGGCCTTCTGGCTACTACAGGTCGTTTTCGAGATATGACTGCAACTGAGCCTCAAATGTCTGTCATGAAATGAGACCAAGGGGGTTTTGCCCTAATTTATGACCTTTCTTGCCACAGCTGTTCCATGAATCGGTGCAGGTGTTGAGTTAGTAATACGTTTATGAAGTGAATTGGGCTTCCCTGTGGACTTTGCTTGTCAGACGTTTACAAACGGGGGTCACATGACCTCCGGAAGATCGCAACCGTCATAAATACATGCCGGTTGCCAAGCCTCTGAATTTTGATCCCGTGACCAAGGGCATGCTGCGTTGGTTGTAACTGTGAAAAATGTTCACAAGTCACTTTTTTTTCAGGGACGTTGTAACTTGGAATAGTCACTTAATGAACTGTTGTAAGTTGAGGTCTACCTGTACCTGGTCCAGCTCTTCTTTCTTGGACTGTACCACTGGCTTGGTGGGGTCCAGGAATAAGTACAGTCTATTTCCATTAGAGTCTACCGTCTCGAAGGAAAACTGAAGTGTTCCTTTTGTGAACGCATCAGGGAGAAAGTTTTGGTTTTCTTTTATAACAAAAGGGGAAGAAATGCAAAAGAGACTGTCGAAGCATAACACGTGGTCTATCCTGGGTATTCAGAATTAAGTCTGAATGAATAAGGGAAAGGTTTCCTCCACACATGCGTGATAGTCGTGTCCGACTCTAGGGGGCGCTGCTCATCTCCGTTTCTAAGCCGAAGAGCCAGCGCTGTCCGAGGACGTCCCCGTGGTCATGTGGTCAGTATGACTAGACACCTAAGGTGTATGTAGCACTGTTACCTTCCCACCGAAGTGGTCCCTGTTTTTCTACTTGCATTTTACCTGTTTTCGAGCTGCTCGAAAAGCTGGGGTGAGTTACGGAGCTCACTCTGTTACGTGGCGCTCAGGATTCGAACTTTCGAACTGCCGACCTTCCGATCGACAAGCTCAGCATCTTTATCCACTGAGCCACTGCGCCCCATATGAATGCATACCTTGGGCTTTACTTCTGGAAAAGCAATGGTTAAAATGCAGACCTCCTCCAAATCAGCAGAGCAAGAGTTAAAGTATAAAGGAAAAGAAAATAGAAAGGTGGAAAGATGCTTTGGTTATATGCACTGTGTCTGTGATTTTACTTGGCTGGAAAAATGCTACAAAACCGACATCTCCCTGCCACCCACTCAGGTTAACTTCAAATGGAGCAGATCATAAATCAGTTGTTTAAGGCACTACAGAATCTCCAACGAAGAGGCCAGAGAGTCCTTGGAAATCAATAAAACTCGGCACAATCTGCTCATTTGGATTATTATGGTCAAATTATCATTGATGAATTATTTGCCGTTGCTATATCTGGAGATCAGGTTGCAGACAGCTCACTGCATCTAAGGCATATTGAGAGCTCCTCCGACCTGCATAGACAACAATGGATTCAGCATCAATTCACCAGGTGTGAAATGTTGCTGATTTTCTTTTATTTTTAAAGAGAATTCCAAATCATTGGAAATGCCACAAGTATCCTTATTTTCAAATCGAGTTCAAGGGAAAGCATGTAAATTATTTGTAGAATTAAGTTAAAGGGGGTTTTTGGGGGGCGTGTGGGGTTGGAGACAGTGAGATATTTTCTAAGAAAACAGCCAACACAGAACAAAGGAAAAATAGATCAAAGCAAGTATCTGAGAAGCAAGTCTAAAGATTTATTTGGACACCAAGGGCTGTTCCTGGTTGCCTTCTTGAAGGTGCTTTGATGAAGTTACGGTTTAAGTCTTGTAAACACTCATGAGCTCATTCAGGTTATCGTGCTGAGTGTCCCACCTCTGTAGAGTCCTAACAGGCCAGCCAGAACTTTGCCCTGCTGATCAGTAGGATAACACAATTAGCACTTAATTTCCCCTCCCACACATACATGCACACACCTTCTTCATATTTCTTGAGGGCAAGAAAGGGGAGCCAAGATACATGAAACAATGGCAAACCATGTTTAGATCAACTAGAAAGGATAATGAAATGATACTAAGGCAAAATATAACCTTTACTCCAGCAAATTGGGAGGGAATTGGGAGAATCAGAACGTATTGGCCAAGTGTGTCTGGACACACAAGGAATTTATCTCCGGTGTACATGCTCTATACCTACATACATATAATAAACAAACTGTGGATATAATCATAAGATACATTCATAATCGTAAAGGACATTCATCTTCTCAGGTACATATAAGCATAAGATACATTCATAATCATAAAGGACATTCACCCTGTCATGTATATATAAGCTGCAATTGACAAACTGTGATCAGGAGCAGGAGAACTGGGAAATCACCTGCCCCACAGCCTTTAGAGAAATAATACGAAACTATGGGGGCTTTTTTTGGGGGGGAGGAATAGCAGGTTTTCTAAAACTTCCTTGGATCAACCCAACTGGGGTAAATCTTATGACAGCTTTTGGTGTTGAAGGAATACAGTGTGAAAGGAATGTCAGATACATACTAAGTTCTTGAAATATAGGATATTCTATCAAGTCCAGACTGGTGCAAACTCAGTTTGATTTTACTCAATTTACTAATTGGTGAGGGATAGAAATGGTATTTTCTTCTGGACCTTTTTTTTAGAATTTCAAAAGTCTTAGAAGACTTATGCCTATGTGAAAGAAACTTATTTGTTTCTCAAAAGCTCAAGTAGCAAAGATGTCCGTCCAAGAAATAAGGAGCTTTCTTGCCAGTTAAGCCCAGATGGATTGGAGATTTCCCAGTTCTCAATTAAATTTGCCATCTGCTTTTCTTGAGAAAGAAATCTTATATGATAAAATTTTCAGAATGACAACACTCTGTCCAAGAGACGGAAAACAAGCCTAGAGGACAAATTAAATTAAAGGAGGCTAAATGTCCATAGGAGATACAATAGTTAGAGTCATGTCTGTGGATCTACTCATCCAAATCAAGGTTTTTTTTTCAAAAGGCAACTGAACTTTGTTTTTCCTTGAAGAGATTTCGCTTCTCATCCAAGAAGCTTCTTCAGTTCTGACTGAAGAACTTGGAGGCTTTCAGATGTGCAGATATCAACTCGCAGATATTTGGGAATTGAAGTCTACGCATCTGAAATCTACCAATGTTGAGGAACACTGTTGTAATTTATGAGTTGTTTTCATCATGCTTTGTAGCATAAGCCACAGTGACTTGATTCACACATCACTGCAAGCCTTAAGCCATGTTTATAAGTCATACAGTATAATTCAAAACTAAACAGAATGCAGGATAGCTTAGCGCAATGTGTAAATTTGATTGTGGTTTAAACAGAGCTAGGAAATCTAAACACTATTTAATAAAGGGAGATGGGAATAAAAAATTAATTTTATAAGGTTTTCTTATAGTGTCCTTGGCAGATTACATGTTTTTTTCTGACATTAACATATGACAACCCATGCATAGGGTTTGTAAGCCTTTTAAGTCTTCATAAGTAGATTTATCTCTTCATTCCATACGAGGAAGAGGTGTAATGCTATTTATTGTACCTTCCTCTCAGAACCATATGGGAGTTTTAAAAGATTTATTTTAAGTTGGGATGAAATTCCTTGATACTAAAGAATGGAGTTAGAAACTGATTCATTTTTTTCAGGTATTTCTTGGCCTCCTGTTGTACATACATTCAAAGCTGAATACACAAAAGAACTTTTTTAATCCTTTCACCACCCACAAAAAAGTGTTTTCTATTTTATTGCAATGCAGAGCTGAGGTGGTATTTGAGTAGAGCAATTCTGATGTCATTAAATCATGTTGAATTGCATGAAAATGCTGAGGGGAAAAAAATCTGCAATATTTGCTCTGCAAAGTGACTGTTAACAGAGGTTTTTTTTAATATTTAGTTTATGGCATGTTATTTATTCAAAAAATTGACATATTTGTTTTTGTTTTTCTTAGAAGAACATAAGGCAAATTGTATTAATTAGGCTATTTACATGATTTCCTAACTTAGAGATGGAAAACTTGCCTTCAGCTAGCAAATAATTGGAATTACAATTGCTAGAGATATCACAAATCGGTTAATTATATTAGGCTCCATCATGCTCAGAGGGTAAGTTAAATGGTTTAGTTTCACTGCCCTTCTTTTTATTTCCTTTCAGCTGTGGTAACATTACATGCCCAGTTTCATTGATGAGTTCACTATGACAACGCCATCCTTTTGAAAGATGAAGAGAACAGAAAACTGAGGCAAGAAATGGGGTAGCGTTTAGCAACATTTTAAAAAATAGATTTAAAGATAAGTTGGATTCAGTCATCAGCAGCAGCCCTAATATATGTAGGTTTTGGATTTTGTTACCTTAAGACAGTGGTTCTCAACCTGTAGACCAGGGTTTTCCAATCTTGACAACTTTAAGACGGGTGGACTTCATGCTGGCTGAGGAATTCTGGGAGTTGAAGTCCACCCACCGTACAGTTGTCAAGATTGGGAAACCCTGCTGTAGACTATGAACCCCGAGGGACCATGATGTCATCACAGGGTGTCTGCGAAGGCTTGAAAAACTGTTATGATTTAAATTTTGAGTTACCCCTTTGCCTTCATGTGAACATGATTATTCCAGTTTGATCGGGAAAAGCACGGTTTAAAGTCTAGGCTTAGCATCACGTGTGAATTCATTCGTTGCCTAAATAGCTTAACTGCAAAGTTCAGTGTGAAAAAATATATACACTATATTCAGTGTAGGCGTAAACAGGGTTCTTTATCCTCATGGCTTTGCTTTGGTAGAAATAGCATCGGTGGCATCAGTGATGCTTGAGCGAGGGGTGACAATTCTCTCTCTCTCTCTCTCTCTCTCTCTCTCTCTCTCTCTCTCTCTCTGTGTGTGTGTATGTGTGTGTGTGTCTCTGTGTCTCTGTTTCTCTCTGTGTATGTGTGTGTCTCTCTGTCTGTCTCATTATCTCTTTCTCTCTCTGTCATTCTCTCTCTGTGTGTGTCTCTCTCTCTTTGTCATTCTCTTTCTCTCTCTTTTTCTGTGAATGCGTGTGTCTCTATGTCTCTCTCATTCTGTGTTTGTGTGTCTGTCTCTTTCTCTTTCTCATTCTCTCTCTCTTTCTTTCTCTCTCTCACAAATATCACACTAAAAATGTGTAATGCTTAAATAAGCTTCAGTTATTTTGTAATAAACTAACTTTAATAATTTTGCTACAGATAAACAACCTTTAATTGAATGATTTTGTTATGATTAAATAAACATTTGTGATCTTGTTATAATTAAATAAGCTTCTTTATTTTTGTTATATTAAATAGGTGCCTTTTATATTAATAAAATGGAAATTCTCTGGTCATTATTTTACAAAAGTATGTATCTTTTTAAAAAATTCATATAGTGGTCCACGGGATTTTAAAATTATGAATTTAGTGGTCCCTGAGATCCAAAAGGCTGGTGACCATTGCTATATACAAATTCAACTTTGAGATCATGAGTACACAAATGATAATGTAACAGGAATGAGTTTTGCTTTCCATTATGTTGACTTGTGTTACTTTGGGTTGGTTGCATTGCTTTGTTTTACTTCACTTCGCCATAAATTGTCCAGGTCTTTATAATAAATATTGGATGATTATATAAAGAGAATCTAAGAATGACACTGTCGCACAAGCCTGCACATATTTTATTCTCATTAAATCATGCAGATCACATTTGAAGGATGCATTTTGCTCAAATAGGACATTTGGGGAGCAATGACCTCTGATATTCGTAGGGCTGAGAGGAAAATCAAATATTCCTGCTCCTTTAATTTGTCCGCACTGGGAATAAACAAGCCACTGGCTTCTCGTGTAATTATTTCACTGGAAACCACTAGGGTATAAGAAGTGAATTGTTACTAGTTTTGATCATTAGATTGCAAGCTTTTTTTAAAAAAAAAAAAGGAACGGAGTTCATATTTCCAGGACCCAAGCAGTTTAAATTCCAACACATGTTGAGTTCCAGTTAGGAGACTGAATATACAGTCCCATGTTCATTTAGGGCAAGTTAAAGAAGGAATACATCTCTCTCTGGCAAAAGAACATATCTATTCCCCATCAAGATCCAGGAGAAGCAAGTTCTTTTTGCTTGATAAGATCCATGTTTGACCAATATTAACACAGAGATTAAACCCAAGGCTGCCTGCAATTCCCTACAAATCCCAGCATAGCCATTTTGGGTAAGAACAAAAGGAACTATTACAACACCCATGATCACAACTTCATTATATTACAATTTATGAAGATACTGGCCGAGGCTATCCATCACAGTGAATTGATCAGGAATGAAATATTGCAATGCTGCAATTTTTTTAAGGTGCAGTTTCTTTTTTTCTCCTAACGATGTACTTATTATTGTTTTATTGCCTTATCATAGACTGCCTAAGGTTATAAGGAGCCTGAACATAATTTTCCTAACCATTGGAGTATTCCAATGACCTGAAAGATCTAATTTTACTATTCAGAAGATGATCTAAATCTTATATGTTGGGATTGTTCCTGGTTTTATGCACCATACCACCAAATTGTATGATATTTTTGAAGAGTGGGTCACTATATTAAATAAGAAATATCTGCTCAACAGTTAAACTTGATCCAGACTTCCCTGCATGTTTGAGAAAATGAATTAAACCAATATAATATTTAAAAAATTAATCAGTCCTCAGGCTGGTGTAGCAGCCGTTCTTTGATAACATAGAGATTCAGATTTTAAAGTGAGTGATCTTCCATGGTCCAGTGGAGAACAAGCATGGAGTATTACTAATCTTCACAGCTTGATTGCTTTTTCTGATAGCATTACAAAATTAGTGGATGAAAGAATGTGCAATTTATCTGGGTTCAGGCAAAACCATGGATGCAAAAATCTTTACTTGCAAAATTAAATTCAATTTGACTTAGATATGGAGCACTGACGCTGAGATTTTAAAATGGCCTGTTCTTTGCAAACACATCCTAATGAGAAATGACATCACACCAAATTTTGGTGTTTAAAGTGGGGTGCTTCAGGAGTCCTGACTTATTTAACATCCCATTAACAATCTAGTGAAGGTGTGATGGCACACGTTAATTAAATTTCCATATAGTGGTTAATGAGAAATTGAATGTACCAGCAAACATGAAGAATAATATGGGAGATTCTTAGGTTCTGACCTACCTCCTAGATGTTCTGCCATGGGAATTATGATGGGTGGTACTCAGGAAGATTCAGAAGAAGAGCAAGAGAGAGTCTTGAGGTCAACAACCCAGAAGAACCAATCAAATATTGAGTTCTGGGGAAGAGCCGTGGCAGCCAAGTTCAAAAACAGGCAAAATTGATAGTCCATGGAAATAACCCCTCCACACACAACAAAATGAAACAGAAGGACAAGCAATATCCTCATATCCAAGACTGAGCAGTGGGTCCAATTACAAAAGTTCTTGCTGTGTTCCAAATAGCTCCTATATTCAGACTTAGAATTGGAGGCATTAGACTTTAAACCAGGGATGGCAAACCTTTTAGAGACCGAGTGCCCAAACTGCAACCCAGAAGCCACTAATTTATTGCAAAGTTCCAACATGACAACACACATCCCTGTAGACATTGGTGCCTCCCCTGCATTCCCCTGTGTCCGTCAGTGGTCCCCCTGGGGCCATTGGTGCCCCCCACACCATCCACCCCACCCATGGGCTACCCGAGCTCACCGCAGCTTTCCAGAGGCCTGCCCCAGGTTCTGCAGCATGTTGTAATCTATGCTCCCCTCCAACCTAGCTCATCTCCTCTCTCACCTTCCGTGCAGACTCCATGTTGCATCTGAGCCACCTGCCTTACCCAAGACAGAGGAGGGAGGAAGTGCTCCCATTGAGCTGCTGGGCAGAAGGGCAGGTGAAGTCAGAAATGTCCTCAGGTATGCATGGAGAGCTGGAGGGGAGCCCCGCATCCCTCTGACTTTCTAGTAAAGAAACCTGTGAGGGGGCAACGGTACAGGTGCTCACAGAGATGGATCTGAATGCCGCTTCTGGCACCCATGCCACAAGTTTGCCACCACTGCTTTAAACCAATGCCTGAATCTAGAGCAGGGGTCCCCAACCCCTGACCTATGAACCAGCAAAGATTCACAGCATGACAGCAACCGAGCCATGCAAACAAGCCAAGCCCCATTGGCAGGATTCAGGCAAACATTCTAGACCACACCCCCTCCAGGCCGTGAAAAGACCTTTCTCCATGGAACTGGCCCCTGGTGCCCAAAAGGTTTGGTGAGGGGCACTAATCTTGAGTACATCCAGACAAAACAGCAACGTGAGGAATCAAACGTGGATAGACTGAACGATGTGAGAACAGACTTTAATGGAATGAAAATCCTCCAAGCCAAAAGACTGCTGACTAGATGGTGGTTCTCTCCTCTCTCTTTTTTTCCCTACACAAAGAAAGGAGCAACTTAGAAACCCTCTGTACTGGAGCTGGGCGATGGAAAGAAAAGTACAAGGAACTGTGAAGAGAGAAAAGAATTAATGAGCTGGATAGGACCTACCTCTGAGCCTGATTAGTGTTGTAGGCCAGAAAATGCCCACACAAGCTCTTCAGAGCTCAAGATGCAAGGAGTTATACGCTGGCTGAGATCCCAAAATGAGCTTAACCCAGAATCCAGATGAACAAACACAACAGCTGTTCTCCTATAATGTGAGATATCAACATGTGATTTAATATAAAGGTGGCGTTTGATCCACATTCTCTATCAATGGATGGGTGCTCTAATACCCTGAAATGCCCATCCTCGTTTTGGCATTATCTAGGATGCTGTGAGATCTTAGCTAGAAATAATCTGCTGGAGGACCCAGTCTTCACTTCTCTCCTCCACAACATCTCAGCGGGGCTTCAGAAGGTTAGCTCCGAGCTTCGCGTTTTAAAATTCACCGTTTTCAAATAAAACCCTTTCAAGAAGATTACGAACCCCAGAAGGTAGCTTTTAGTTATTCTGTGTCTTCTTAACTTAAGAGACAGATAGAAGCGATCCTAGGGAGATGTAAGTGACGAGTAGGACAGAAGTGAAATAAAAAATTAACGTAGAAGTGCAGGTGTTCACGTGTGAGGAATAAACAAAAATTTAGGTGATCGTTGCACTGTGAAAACAAGATGACAGAGGTTGTAAACTAATTTCACAGGAAAGTGCTTTAAAAATACTCATTCGTTTATTTGTTTTCTGTAAACAAACTCAAAGTGTAACCTCTCACTTAAAGACTAAAAAGGCAGGGGTGAAAAAATATATTCTTATCACCCACCAGTAGGTTTAGGAATTAGTCATTTTGGCGCATATATTCATAAGACTCATAAATCTCATAAGTGACAAAGGGAAGAAAGATTTTAAAGAGATCTTGGAGGTCTTCTAGTCCAACCCTTGCTCAGGCAGGAAACCCTATACTATTTCAGACAAATCGTTGTTCAATCTCTTCTTAAAAACCTCCAGTGTTGGAGCATTCACAACTTCTGGAGGTAAATTGCTCCACTGATTAATTGTTCTAATTGTCAGGAAATTCCTCCTTAGTTCTAGACTGTTCAAGAAACTTCTTGATGAGTTTCCATCTGTTGCTTCTTGTCCTGCTTTCAGGTGCTTTGGAGAATAGCTTGACTCCCTCTTCTTTGGGGCAACCCTTGAGATATTGGGTAAGGAAGAATGCTATCATGACTCCCCTGGTCCTTCTTTTCATTAATCTAGACATGTCCAATTCCAGCATATATTTTAGCCTCCAGTCCCCAAATCATCTTGGTTGCTCTTCTCTGCACTTTTTCTAGAGTCTCAACATCTATTTTACATTGTGGTAACCAAAACTGGATGCAGTACTCCAAGAGTGGTTATAAAGTGGTAGTAACACTTCATGTGATCTTGATTCTATCAGTTTGTCAATGCAGCCTAGAACTGTGTTGGCTTTTTTGGCAGCTGCAACACGCAGCTGTCTCTTATTTAAGTGTTTGTCCACTAGGATCCCTCTCACAGTTACTACTATTCAGCCAGCTACCACCTATCCTATACCTGTGCATTGGAAGACGATGATTAATTTATACATTGTGCCAAATCATGGTTGAAAAAGCTACAATTGGGCTAGTTCAGACATAATTCTAATTCATAACATTGTCTACAGCATGATATTTGCACTGTTAAAAAAAGCACAACTTTAAATCCAGCCAATGAGATCTTATATTTCAGAGTTTGTTAACCAAAAGCTATGGGATAAATCTGACACGGAGTGATACTTAGGATGAAGCTGTTTCTGACCAACTTACCAACTTAAAGATCTGCAGATTGGTGGGTCTTCTGTAGAGCTCCTTCTGCTTTCTTAATTTTCAACAGTGGACAGTGACATTCCAGTGCGTAGTAAATTCTGAAATGGATCAGAAAAACACAACTAAGCATTTTGTTTTGTACATTAGTGCAATTTTATTATGAGGAATACAGCTCTATAACTCTTCCAGTCTTGGTAGCATCTTTGTTTATATATAGATGTATTCGGGTCTTTTCCCCTGTAGGATAGAAAATATATTGGTGACGTTTCAGCAAGGTCTCACTTGCCATCTTCAGGCTGGTGCTTTTGGCTTCTTGACTAAAGATGGCGAGTGAGACCTTGCTGAAACATCGCCAATATATTCTCTATCCGACACGGGAAAAGACCCAAACACATCTATATATAAACACCATACTGGATCCACTGAGTATGTACAGGATGCATTGAAGATTCATCCCCTTTGTTATCTCATTCAATTTGCTAAGTTGAGTGTTTCAGATACATCAGTGTTTCAGATATAT
>JANHFO010007149.1:264622-280177 GCA_032468095.1 Pareas carinatus
CAATGGGGGGGGGGGAGGAACTATCCAAATCAGAAAGCTGTCCAGAGAGCTCAGCTCCTGTGTTCCAAAATGCCCAAATATTTTGCATGACCTATTTGTAGCACATATTACTTGATTTGCACACGTCCAAAGTTGCGCTTATATCCGCTGGCTTGGCGTGGCTTCATCCATCCACCCTGAGTTTAAGGCCCAAAGAGAGGAACTCCCTTCCAGAGAAAAGGCGAAATAGTTCTTTCTCCTTTTTTGAAAGGGGGAGGAAGGGAGGGATGTTTAATAAACCACAGGTGGCAGCATTCCCACAGCACCCTAGGTCACAAACCCAGAGGCGGACTCTTTATTGCACTAAGTCGCAACTATCAACCCATGCTACTATTATGGTTTGTTGCACAGTTCAGGCTGAATTTGGCATTCTTATCCACTTATTGAATCCTTCCCAAGGACCTGGAACGAGCAGGTTTTGAAGTCTGGGGGTGTTAGATTTGCCGTTGCAGGATGTAAGCCGCTCCGAGTAAAGCTGCCTTTTGTCATGGACTGACGGGGATCTTGTCGATGTGGAGGGTGTTCAAGTGCTGCTCCAGTTGTTCTGGGAATATTATTATTTTATTTATTTATACCCCACCTTTACTATTTTCACTCTAGCCTAGCACATAGTATTAAGCCCACTTAGATCTTGGGGTAAAAGACGAAGTGGTTCTATGGTAGCTGATTTTAAGTTCTTCCTTGGCTGATCCTTTCAGCTGTCATCTAACTCAGAGATTATTCTTCATACCGCTCAGAAGACAGTATTTTAGATCTACCAAGGATACAAGTCCAAAGTACTAAACTACATCTATGTATCAAGGATGATTCTTTACCAATATTCTTTCTCACTGTGAAAGTGAAAGAGAACCAGGCAGTAAAAGTTGTCAGAGGAAAGCTCTGAATTATTTGAGAGTTACATATCGTCTGGATACAGTTGTGAAAGCTAAGGATTTTTTTGATAAGGTTCTAAGGGTTGAACAACAACAGTCATCTTTATCAGCGTCATCAAGGGGGCAGAGGAGAAATGCTGTGGACTATCCCAGGAAGGAGACCCAACGGACTGAATCACAAATACAATCACAATCCGCTGAAGTTACAGTTAAGGGAGATTTGCCATCCTAATATTTAGAATAATCTGCAGCATGCCGAGACGCAAGAGAGGGTAGGTGGCAGGAGGGAGAAGGAATGTATCTGGGATGCTGAGAACATGTGGAGGGCGCATTTAGAAAACAGCACCCACGAGAGAGTTGCTGTGTGTAAAACGGCTCTGTGCTGGATATGGCCAGTCATATACATAGAACCAGACAAACACACACACACAGGCACAAAGTTCCTTTCTTTAGAAAGCAACCCCTTAGGTCAGAAAACTCCACTTTCTCCTGTCACTTTCCTGAGGCCCCAAAGAATGGCCGTAAAATGAATCCGACAGGCGAAGCTTACTCTGCCATACGACAGTTTCTGTTTTAAGCTTTTTTTTCTATGAAAAGGAACTCTTAAAATAAATAACAGTAATGGTAGTAGGGGTGATACTACTACTACTACTACTACTAGAACCCAGAGCCTAACTGTCATTGAGGAAAAGCGGGGAGTCAAAGCGCCCTAGCTCTGATTGACAAAGCAAAACAGGCCGGCCGACAAGCCCTAAATTCATCGAAGTAGGAACATGTTGCGCTCCTTCCCGGGGCATCCCTGCTCGCCTTTCCCTCCTGGGGGGGGCACAAATGTTAGGCAGCAGCCCCAGCGATTCCGCAAAAGAGAACGAGAACAGCCCTTTCTTCACCCTAGCTCACCCGGCCAAAAGCTGCCTTGGCTCCTACAGGCAACATAATATTCACCCTTTCAGGCTGCTATATCCCCCCACCCCCACTCCTTCATGAGCCACAGGGGGGAACGGTTTTTTCTCCTGATCTGAATGAAGAAGAAAAACAGTGATCCTAATCAACCATTTACCCTCAGTGGCTTCCCTAAACAAATCTGGGGAAGAGCTTAAAAGACTTGGGAATAGTCTCGACCCTGTTTGATGCACTGTAATAACCCAGCCTAATTATACTGATATAAAAACTAATTGGAAAGATAGCAAATGTCAGGGTAAGATGCAAATTGTAGGGTGTTAATTGCTGAACAGGTGCTGGAATAGAATTAAATGAGCATCCTGATTAGGAGAGTGGAAAAAACAAATGTGGACCTAGAAATCAAGTTGGGCCTGTGAATTATTTAGCGACCCCCTTGTACCAGCGAAAGGTCGTGTTGATGTGACCTCTGCTTTGTGACAGGAGGGCTGAGAAAACAATAGCAAACGCCAAGAGAAAATGCGGCTTAATAAGAAGGACGACCCTGCAAAAAAAAAGAGGTTACATTTGCAATATTAAGCAAATCCTCTCTTTTTTTAAAACCGCAACAGGACAAAAATCTGTATTAATCAGCCAAGGGGTGATGGTTTCAATTCACTTCAAAGATTGCGTCATTTTACCAAAGAAAATAGCGGTGTGAACTGTAGGGTGGGTGTCTCCTGAGCTGGAAGGACAGGGAGGGTCTTCTGGTTTTGAACGAGCTTTCATTCTAGGCGCAAACTGAGGGGTAATACTGTTTCACAACACCCAATTACGATAAGGACACTGTTCTTCCTCAGTTGTGGAAAGACAAAAGGAGGGGAAGAGCGCAATTAATAAGGCTGATCATATTTTAGTACAATTTCTGACTTTCTTCGTTCTTTTCTGTGTATATTGTTATTTATTTATAATAAAACAGAATAACTACCTCAACACAAACCGACCATTTGGGTATACGATTCACCAATCTCAACTGTCATCGTATCGATCATGAATCTTTCTAATACATTGGATTCCTAGTCCTTCCTTCTTCTTCCGAGCCAAATCCAAGTCTGAAAATAGTCCAAGTCTTCCATTCTCATGGTCAATCTATCCATTTCTGCACAGTCTAAAATTTTATTTATTATTTCTTCTGCTTATGGCATTTCTTTCTTTTTTTCCAGTTTTGCGCAAAGACAATTCTCAGATAGAAGTTAAACCTGAGGCTTTTTTTTACTAGGTATGATTCTAGAAAAATTTGATAAGCAATATATATATACTTAACTCTACATATATTAACAGCTGACTTTCTTCTTTCCTTAAAAAGCGATGAAATCCAGCCAGAATCCATAGCACTGTGTTAAAATTGATCCCTCTAAACCTCTCTTTCCCTCGTGCAGGAAGCCGCTTATATTGTTCTACTACTCGGGGTACTTGATGGTTTATCTCAAGTACTGGTGTGATTGAGACATAGGGTTGCTGGAGGCGCTTCCCCCTTGGGGAGGAAGGAGGGTGCATCTCTTTACCTGAAGCATCTCTATCTGTCCGGACTTCCCAATCTCAAAGGAAGCAACAGGCGAAAGACTTTTCTGATGACTTTTCTTGAGTTTAATGGAAATACGAGAAACCCGCGAGGTTTAAGGGAAAGGTTTCCCCTGCCCAGTCATGTCTGACTCTGAGGGACGGTGCTCAGCCCCGTTTCCTAGCCAAGGAAGCTTGATCGTGGTCCGAAGACTTGTCCATGATCAGGTGGCTGCTATGACTATGCGCCGAGGCATACGGGATGTGTGGCCTACTCACTGGAGTGGTACCTAATTATCTACTCACGTTTGCCTGCTTTTGAACTGCTAGGTTGGCTTTCAGGCTGCTGGAAAGATGCTTGTGCCGCGAGAGAATGCCGTCGCTTCACTATTGGCCCTTATGAAGAAGAGGAGGAACACCATCTTTTGACCGTGATCATTTTTTTTGCTCCACAGCAATAATATTCGCACAAAACATCAGCTGGACCCAGAGGGCGAATAAAGGCCCTCGGGTGCCACAGCACTGGATCAGGATCAGGATCTATTTCCACCGTGGGTGTCGGGACACCCGAGGAATTCGTCTTCCGTGCTCATGCTCGATACCTGCACACATACACAGCAGGAATACAATCGAGATACACACTCATAGACAGTTTGAATATATGAGCATAATCACGATCATTTGTGTTTATAGGCATGTATATTTCGTAAGTCTAGCTAAATGGTTGATCAGCTAGGTTTTTGCAGCACTAGCGAGCAGCACCGCGGATTTTATGGCCGTCCATCGAGACACTGAGGAGATATTTCTGGGTTGGGGGGGGAAGGTTGTTCACGACACAGCTGCTCAACCGCTAAGAGAGGAACCGGGTTCTGGATTGTGATCTTCCTTCGACTGACGCTTGAGCCCAGTCATTATTTGTTTTTCAACAAGGTTTATGAATTTACATTGTGTGAATTCAATCCTTGCAGGTTGTTTAACGAATCACCAGTAAAATAAGTTCACACTCAGTTTGTGTGATCGCAGGGACACCAAAAGCTGAATGTTTGAGCGTGGTGGGGGCAGGGATGGGGGGGGGAGGTTGCTTGCCAAAAAACCACCTAGGTCAAACCATCAGCCATAAACAAATTATGGCTTTTTCAGTGTATATCTTATTTTATACCATGTGAACAGATGAAAAGGTATGCGTACATGCCAATATACGGTGGCTTGGAAATTAATCATTATGATATTTGAAAACATAAAGGAGAAAGAAGCTTGAAAAACTATAAACAGAACACCTCCTAAAATGATTAATCACATGGCTTGAAAATTTTTGTCCTTGCCGTTCCGTTAAAAATAAAATCCTAAAATGTATTAAATGACATGAATCAATCATCCCTTATTGCCAATTAAATTTCTCCTTCCAATGTTGTATAATTGTTCTTAAACAGCCCTTATGCCACAATCTTCGTTGTTGGAAAAAGTTAAATGTTAGGTACCGAAATCAGAAGACCATGATTTTTAAAAGTATCGATCCCATACGTCTCACTTGTTTTTACACACAGGATCCTCAGCTAAATCTTACAGCATGGAGTTGGGCCCTCACTAGTTGAACGCGACCAGCCAAAGGCTCCCTTCGTTTTTCCCTCCTTCCTTGACACTGTGCTGCTTTCGGAGTAGACGCTTCCTACTGGTTAGTTTTTAAAAATTTCTTCTTCGTTGTATTTCTGCCAAGCACAGGGCTTTCCCAGAGGTGATAACGCCCCTCTGATTATTTGCAGTTTTGGTCTGGCTCAGAAGTACAGACCCTCGCCTCTCTGGACAACGGAAAGAGGAGAGGATCACCCATCAAACCTTTTCGCATGAGCTGGCCCGCCTGCGCTGTCAACTAGCTCCTGCCCACCTAACAGCCCGGGGGATTATAGGAGCGAGGGGGCGCTCTCATGTGACGCCTCTCCTGCGCGAGCTGCACTGGATGCTGGTGGTCTATTGGGTGCGTTTCAAGGTGCTGGTAACCACCTTTAAAGCGCTCCATGGCATAGGGCCCAGTTATTTGCAGGACCGCATTCTACCAAATGATACCTCCCACCGACCCGCCCGCTCCCACAGAGAGGGCCTCCTCAGGGTGCAGTCAGCCAGACAATGCAGGCTGGCGACCCCCAGGGGGGAGGGCCTTCTCTGTGGCAGCTCCCACCCTCTGGAACGATCTCCCCTTAGATATTCGTATGATTTCTGACCTCCGTATATTCCGCCGTGCCCTTAAGACACACCTCTTTGTTCAGGCAGGTCTTGCCTAGCCCTGCCCCCCTCCTTCATTCCCGTTTTATTGAATTGGATTTTAAATTGGTTTTAAGAATTTGTTATTTTAATATTGCCATTATATAATATTTACTTTTAATTGTGTTTTAACTTTATAGATTTTTGTATTGCATTTTATTGCTGGTTGTGAACCGCCCTGAGTCCGTTGTACGGAAAAGGGTGGTATATAAATTAAATTATTAAATTAAATTAAATTAAATAAAGTACATTCATCTGATCATCATGTTATAAAGTAAAATCATCATGTCACAAAACATTTTCTCATGTCACATGTCAAAACATTTGTGACAAAACATGTTTTGTCACAAATACCTATAATACCTATCTTTAATAGGAGTGTTAAACTGCATTCCGTGGTTGAAGGACTTCCTCTCAAGGCCAACCTAAAGGTCCTATTTCCTCAAGAAGAATTGCCTGCAAGCAGAACTAATTATGGATGGCGCTGGAACATCCCATCTTTCCTTCCATGGGGGTCTCTTAAACCTCATCCATTTCTGCACATCATGCTCAACCATTCAATTGCTCTCTTTTCTTCATCATATCTATCTACTCAAGCACCTCTTTGTACATATCCTTTTTATTTTCATCTTCTCCCCATTCTCTTGACCTGTTTTCCCCTATCTCTTCCAACTCTTCACTTTGTTCGCTCTATTGCAGTCATGTTTTTCTGGCATCTATGGCAACTTTCTCCAGTCCAGTGAAAAGAAAACCAATATGAGCAAATTCTGGACTACTTCATGAGTGGAAGAAGAGTCAGTTTTGTGTTCCTAACCCAGAATGTGCAGGCGTTCCATCATCCTCTGAATTTTCAATTTTCAGAACCCCGAGTAAACTCTAACTCCTCAACTAAAAGCACAGAAACAAAACTTTGTTCAACCTCAGCTAATGTCAGAGTTCACAAGCACCCACCATCAATCAAACAAGTGCTGTCCATAACCGAATAGAAAATTTCCATTTTTTTAAAATGGTTCATAAGGTTTCACATCGTTGTGTTCCTTCATTCTTCTCCTTTTCAAAATTTCAAATCCCATTGGCTGATTTTCCATATTGATTGATGAGCGAAGAAAGCTTTCTTGCTTGGAATTTTCATTCAAGGATTTCATCTTTGTTCTGTGTTCAGATTGTGCATATATATTCTAGAATAGATACCCTTGCTTCTCCACAAAACTAATGTTCAAAGTTGCACCAATATTCTTAATGATTCCATAGCTAAGGTCTTTGCAATAGTTAGTGCTCCTTAACTATTTAGCAACATTGAGAAATAGGTTAGATAATATTTTGCTGTTTGATTTTGATATTCAGATCCACTGCCTGCTATCTTACACCACAGGTTTGTTTAACAGAATAGCAGAGTTGGAAAGATCCTTGGAGGTCTTCTAATCCAACCCCCTCCTCAAGCAGGAAACTCTATACTGTTCCAGACAAATGGATGTCCAATCTCTTCTTTAAAAACTCCAGTGGGAACACCCACAACTACTGGAGACAAGTCATTCCACAGATTAATTGTTCTAACTAATCTTCATCTTCATCTTCATCATCATCTTTAATATAAATATGTTTATATTATTACTATAACTATATATCCATGCTACATCAACTATAAGACACCACCGATGATAAGACACGCCCTTATTTTTCTATTAGTATACCATATAATGTAGTATATGCATAGTTGCACTACAAGACAGAAAGATAGTAGTACTATGTACTAGAATAGTAGTAGTACTATCTACTGTTCTAATATATAGTACTGCTGTCTTTCTATCTTGTATTGCAGCTGGCTAAGTTAGTGACTGAGTAGTATATTCCAACTTCCCTGAAGTCATTGGAATGACTGAGACATTAAAACATTTTCCTCATATTTTGGCCCGCTGCCACCAATGTTTTCCCACCTGAAAATATCAGTCACCTGTACTGCAACCATCACAAAAGCCTCTCAGCAACTTTTGGATCGATCCATTGAATTTTCACTGGATTTTATAAACATCTGTTAATTAGGAGTCTGCTCTGAGTTATAGTGCAATAAAAGAAGATGGCACCCCTCATTTTGTCCTTCAGCTTAATGCTCCAGCTGACAGTACTGGAATTGTGACAAAACTCTGAAATTCATGACTGCTCCAGGAAGTGATTTTTTTTTAAAAAAAATCCTGCCTGATATCTAGCCAAATTCAAAGAAGAGATGGCTGTTCTTTGAGATGATATATTGAAACACTACACCAAGGAAGATTAGATATTAATACCCTTCCCCCCCAAAAAAAAGACCTAACTAGAAAATAAGCCCTAGCCTGATTTTTATCTAGGATGCTTGTAATATAAACCCTACCCCCAAAATAAGCCCCAGTTGAGATCGTCAGCCAGATGGACGTATTGAGTGCCGTATTTCCTTGAAAATACAACCTAACTGGAAAATAAGCCCTAATGCATCTTTTGGAACAAAAATTAATATGAGACCAGTCTTATTTTTGGGGAATCAGCTCATATACAGCTCATCTGCCTGGAATCCATACTGTTTAACAGGCATTAATACAATTGAACAAGTCCAGAGGTATTTTACTGGAAGAGTACTTCACTCCTCAGCCCGAAATAGAATACCTTATGCCATCAGGCTTGAAATCCTGGACCTAGAAAGCTTAGAACTATGCTGCCTACGGTCTGCCCTTGGCCTACTGTCCCCATTTATTTGTACTCATTTAAATGTTTATATAGTATATTTTTACTTATACTTGTTTTTTTGCTGTTGTTTTCCCCCCCTTATATATGCTTGACTAAATAAATAAATAAAATCAATCAATCAATCACGGTAAGCAGATTGGAACAAGCAGGACAATGGACTTCTGAGGAACAGAGAAGATATCCAGAGGTGGGATGAGGTAAGAGTCTTTACTCATGGGAAAACAGGCTGTTCTTAAGCTCTGCCAAGTTGCAACACTGCAGAGAAAACACCAGTTTTGATCCAATTTGCATTACACACACACACACACACACACACACACACATTTCTGCTCATCTCTCCAACCTAGCTGGCACTGAATAAGGACGACACTTTCTTTGAAGGTACCCAAATGCCTTTCTTACATGCCTACTTTCCTGCTGCTCTTCTTCTCGTTGGATTGGTCTCTATCGACATATCTGACACTTCCAGGTTTTTCCAACCAGCTTTACCTTCTGTTTAACTTGGCACTGCTTGAAGGAGCTAGGTAATTGTGGAGAAGTTTGGGGTTTGCAGATATTGAATATTATACTTTCAGGACTCATCTTGGGTATATGTATTCATTGCAGTTGGGGCACCTGAGCCTGTATTGCTCTGCCTATCCTCATGCATGCAAACACATTTGGCAAGTGGCACCACTGGCAGTTTGTGAGCTAAAAGAGGTGTTTGTTTCCCATGGAATAGTACAACAGAAGCAACATGAGAGAAAATGAGTTCATTTCACTAAGTGTTATGAAGAAAATGAGCTTTTTCTTGCCAAAGTGAGTTCCCAGAGCTAAACATTTACTTGTTGGAAAGCAGAGAGGGAGAGACTGTAATCATTGCGCCACTAGCTTAGGAAAGCATCCAGTTGATAACCTCTTTGCCATCTACCATTAATTTAACAATCTTGGCAATGTGCAACAACTTTACGTAAATAATGCCAGAATCTACCTGTAAGAACATACCCCATCCATCCATCCATCCATCTGTCCGTCCATCCAGAAGACTTGACTTTCTTATGTTTTGAGATCATCAAACTGCTGCTATTGTAGACACTTGATCCAATGCCATTGTAAAAGAAAAGAAAGCAATAGCAATAGCAGTTAGACTTATATACCGCTTCACAGTGCTTTATTGTCCTTTCTAAGTGGTTTACAGAAATCAGCCTATTGCCCCCAACAATTTGGGTCCTCATTTGACCAACCTCGGAAGGATGGAAGGCTGAGTCAACCTTGAGCTAGTGGGACTCGAACTTCTGAACTTACTGGCAGCTGACTGTTAACAGAAATAGAATGCAGTACTGCACTCTAACCACTGCACCACTACAGATATGTAAAGGGCAATCACACACAGAGAGAGGGTGGGAGGGAGTTGATATCTATATTGGCCAGGTGAGACAGCTGAAAATCTAAGACAAAAGCAGATTGGGAATAAAAAGCAAAACCCAAGAAAAGAAAAGGAAGAAGGATCTTAGATTTTGAAAATAAAATGGGCTTTGTGTGTCGTTGAGTGATACAAAGGTGGACATGTTGACATGATCATTATGTTGGTTTTTGTCACTCAAACCCAGAAGTAACTGTTGCCTCTTTTGTAACCACAATTTTTTATTCAAGAAGAACTTGTTCACCTTTCACTTGAGAAACCTTCTCTTAAAAGATATCACAGCTTGTAGAATGGCAACCAAGCAACTGTGAAGAACAAAATATAAAGTAAAGACTCAAAACCCATCAACCAGCTGCCCATTTGCAGTCTAAACCTAGCATTATTGTTTTGACTTTTCTTTTCTTCTCACCTTTCCTTTGTATACCTATACTTGTTCTGTTCCTTTGGAATAATATCTCTCCAGACATTCAAATGGACTCTTCCCTGAGGGCATACAGAAAGTCTATGAAGATTCAGTTACTTTAAAAGACCCTGGGGAATTGAAGTAGCTTTTATTGTGGTCTTATTGCAGGTGGTATATTCTTAACTGTTAGAGATATGAGTTACTGGATTTATATAGTATATTTTCACTCTGTTTTAGCCTGCATTTTTGTGCCACTCAGATCTGTTTTGTGATTGGAATGACCCTTAAGCCCTGTAAAATATTTACACCTATACATTTGTTTCATTTTTATATGGTGTCTCCAACTGATATAAACTCTAGCTGGTGTTGAGATAGATGGACTCTATCTGACAGGTTTCCCAATTTAGGTTCTCTCAGATGTATTAGCCATGCTGGTTGGAAATTCTGGTTCTTCTAAGTAATAATAATAAATCATCTCTAAGACACCACATTTTGGAAGACTGTTAAATAATGTATATGACTTAATCCAAAGAGGAAGCTGTTGAATCTGTTGGGTGAATCAAGGAAATAGTTCACACTTGTATGAACCTGTGATGGAATATTCACACTTGTATGAACCTGTGATGGAATGTATAAGTCTGAATTCTCAGGAGAAAGGGGTGCCGAGTATGTCTGGTTTAACAAAGAGAAGGGCTAGGGGTAACATGATAGTAGTCCAATATTTGGAGGACTGTCTCAGACAAAATGGGATCAACCTATCCTTCAAATCACTTGAGGGAAGGATAAGAAATAATGGATTGAAAACTTATCAAAGAAAGATCCAACTTAGACTTAAGGGGAAAAAATCTTTTTTTTGAAAAAAAATTAATTTGGAACAGCTTGCCTCCAGAAGCTGTTGGTACTCCAACACTGGATGTTTTCAAGAAGAGATTTGACAGGCATTTGCCCAGAATAGCATATAGTCTCCTGCTTGAAGATCTCCAAAATCCCTTTCAACTCTGTTATTCTATATTCTGAATTAAAGAAATCTCCGTTGAGTTTTTATGAGAGAAAGAGGGTGAAGACAGCCCCTAATAGTTCACATGGAGTATGTTTGATGTGTAGAGAATCAGAATCAGAATCAGAATCAGAATCAGAATCAGAATCAGAATCAGAATCAGAATCAGAATCAGAATCAGAATTTTATTCACCAAGTGTGTCTGGACACACAAGGAATTTGTCTCTATACTTACATACAGGCTATAATTGACAAACTGTAATTACAATCATAAGACTATAATTGACAAACAATGATTATAATCCTAAAATGCATTCATAATCATAAAGTACATTCATCATGTCATCATTTTATAAAGCACAATGATCATGTCATTTTATCATGTCACATATCAAAACATTTGTGACAAAACATGTCAGAAAACACATTCATCATGCCATACAATTCTTCTTTTATATAGGTTTGGGACAGTCTATATTTGATGGCAGAGTGTTTCAATTTATCAAGATTCTGTCTATATGTGTGGAAAAATGTACTTGGAATAGTCATCATGCGTCTGTCATGATATTTGGGCTTGACAGAACTAGAGTTCCATATTTGATAACTTATAAAACCAGTATCTAGAATCAGTGAGCAAATAACAGTATTCATCATTCAACTAATTCTTGGTATATAGATTGATAGTTGATAACTGATACATATATATATATATATATATTCCAATATTTTCAACGTAGTGTATAAGATAATGTGAGTCATTTTGAAGGTGATTTTTAAAACATTCTTGAGAGCCAAGTTAAAACACCTCACGAGTTATAAAAACAGAAAAAAATCAGAAAGGAAACAAAAAACAGACATAATCCAGGAAGAGATTATTCTTACTTAATCAAACTTTACTTTGGTGGTATTGTTCTTTTACTGGGTTAGGAATATTTATTTCTGGTAATTTCAATGTTTTTATGCTGTACGTTTTAAAGAAGGGATTGGACAACCATTTATGTGTCTGATATGGTATAAGGCAGGGGTATCAGACCCACTGTCACTGCGTACCAGTGCCACTGCCACCACAGCTGCCATGGCCCTCCATCCCCTTCCCCCACCATGACCCCCATCAACCCCCGTGCCCCCGCGATCATCGAGGACCCCTCCACGGACCTCCCTTGGACCCCACCAGACCCCACTGCAGCCACCCACCACAACCCTCACCGATCCCCTTGTGGTTGTCAATGATCCCCCCCATGATCGAAGATCCGCTCCCTTTTTTGTTGTCCCCACTTCCAGAAAGCGTATCACTCGTTGCCATATCTGGCCAGGTACACCAGCCCACGGGCTGCCTGTCTGACATATGTGGTATAGGGTTTTCGGCCTGAGCAGGGGTTTGGACTGGGAGACCCCCAAGGCACCCTCCAACTCTGTTATTCTATTATAATATATATTTACAAGGATACCTATATTGAAAATTAAAGTCATTATATTCATCAGCGGTTGATACATATTCATCAATTCTGCACATCACTAGGTAGTTGGAGCCATATGCTTGAGTTTCCAATGCCAAACAATAAGTCTTTTGATTAGGCATTCATTTTCTCTGTCCAAAAGTCAACTCCCAAGAGATTGAGATAAATGTCAAGGTTGAGTTAATACATGTAATTGCTTAATAAAGCTGTGATAGAATAGTCACATAAAAGGAGGCTCTCATTTAAGTCATTTAATGCGATAAGCACACATGCAGTCAATGAAGCTGACTGCAAGAATACACCATTGTGGATGATTTGTTTGTAACTGCAACTGTACACATCCATTGAAAATGCTAATGGATGTGAACAACATACAGAAGATTAGCTTAACAAGGCAGGAGCTATTTTAGATACGCTAAGAAGTTGGGGGAACACAGTTCCATACTTAGAACATTCAAGAGTGTGATCAATAAGCTTGCCTCAATAAATCTCTGCTGATCTAAGCATCAAATGGAGAAACCACTTTAAAAAAAAATCCCAGGAATAAGCACATCACACTGAGTGATTCATGCAAGCAACATGGAAGGAAATATCAGTACATCTTAATAAGGTAATTGAAAAACAACCTAAGAAACAGGAGTGAGTTAAATGCTTTGAGATTAAAAAACTGCTTTAGCATGGTGAGTGTCAAGATTTTTCTTCCCCAAAGAGGATTTGCTTCAAATTAAAATTATTTACTGTAAATAATGCCGCTTATAGAAGTCACAATGGTTACGATTTATTTGTTGAAATCAAACACGGGGTTGTGAGCGGGAGACATACATTTTCTCAACTGAAAAGAGACAATTGAAGAGAAACTATTTGAGGGGGAAAATGTGATTGAATGTGACAGGCATCTGGCAATACTTCCAGGTTAGTCTTTCCCCTTGCAAATTCTCCCTTTCACTTTTTTAAACCATTTTTTCCTCCTCCTTTTTCTTTCAGATTTTATTTTATCTAATAGACAAAAGAACTCGGAGCACTTTTCCTTTATCTGATTTAGAAGAATGGAAGCAGAAATGCAACAAGTGATGTTCTTTCACAAATTGATTTAAACAGTATTCCACCCCCCCATCTCTAATCTCTCGCACATTGTGTTTTTTCCCCTTTAAATCATTTATAAGTAGCATCAAGAAACTATCAATTAGGTTATATGGAAGAAGGTGGAATAAAAATAGTCATATTCCTCTTTATCCAGCATACGAAATTGTTTCTGAGTTCATCGTTGTTTCTTGCCCTCAAAGTCAATTAGGCTAAAGTTAAAAAAATGACTTGAACTAAGCTTATTCATTTAGATATTAAATAAAGTAGAAATACAATGGTTAATATAACAGCATCAGTCACTCGCATTGTATGTTTAGCAAATGAAATTATTTTTTTTATGTCTTCCCCTAAAATACAACAGGTGCTTGGAATTCTATGTCTTCAGTATAAGAAAAGGAAGAAATGCTATATTTCTGTAAGTCAGACCTATTAGAGCCATATAATCCACTTATGATAAGAAAAGTCCAAAATTCAAACACAATAACTTTATTAGCTTAGCTGCAATTTTACAAACGTTTTCTGAATATAGATACACGAAATGTTTTGAATTTGCCCAACCCTGTGTTCCAGCTTTTGAGATTTCAAAACTTCTCCTTTTTTTTTAAGAAAAGGGGAAGAAACAGATGGAAACAATTTGTGAAAGTTGGAGTAATAACTTAAGTGAGCCAGTGATTCTGTACTTCACAAAATTATCTGCAGAACACAAGTCCACTTGAAGCATGTCATAATAATAATTAATATAAATATCATAGTTTTTACTCCAGTAAGATTCTAGATGTGAATACTGGCCTCTTTCACAAGATTGTGAGTTTTATATTTTATATTATATTTATCTGTATAATATCTGTACAGATATTATTCTGGGACTGAATAAGAGTGTGGATAACTAGGGAAGACATTGGCTGAAGTAAAAATATTTCCAGGACCATGGGGTCTCCGGTATGAGCAAAACCTATCATTCTATGTTCTATATGTAAAAACTAACAGTAATATGTGAGCCAAACAGACATCAATATAAATCTGGTAATATAAGCTAATTTTCAGTTTATACCATTACGGAGCTTTTGATTAATTTCTTCTATTAAGTCACATGTATTTGAGCGAAAATTAGCGACTTCCAATGCATTTTCCCCCATATTGGTAGGAGAAAAAAATAACATCATGAAATATGCCAGGCCAACTTTTTATTGAGTTATCCTTGCGATATTTGGAAAATTCATTTTAAAATGAAAAAGCTAACATCTACATATTCAGTATAATTAAATTAGCATTTCCCCATCACCTTCTGTGACTCAGCCATTCTATATTATAATTTTTAGAACACAGGAGGGTCCTGCCTCCTCCCACTTTATTCTTGCAGATTCTGAACAGATGGTTTTACAGAGTCTTCACCCCTCCCCAGAAAACGTAGGGATGCATTACAAACTTACTATCAGGAGTACCTATTCCGTGCTAATAGGTATTGGAAACATTGTTCTAGAGATGTCGGAAGTTGAAGAATTTTTTTAATTGTACCAATCTATTTTCACTGCTTTCTTTTTACTCGGAAAGCAAATTTTATACAGTTACGGCTTTAAATGCATTTTATGGTGTTTTAAATATTTTATTGCATGCTGTCCTGGAATCATATCTGAGTATCAATCTACATAATCAATAAATAAATGAGCTTCTGGCCTCTAGTCTTAACTTGCATAGAATTTGAGTAGCTTTTGTTCACTTCCTTTCAATTTAGCAGAATAAATATAAATATTGTTAAAGTTCAATGCTAATTTTTATGTTATCTGTACACCGCCCTGAGTCCTTCGGGAGAAGGTTGGTATATAAATCTAAATAAATAGATAGATAGATAGATAGATAGATAGATAGATAGATAGATAGATAGATAGATAGAT
>JANHFO010007149.1:337689-349523 GCA_032468095.1 Pareas carinatus
AGGAGGAGGAGGAGGAGGAGGAGGAGAAGGAGGAGTTATTGGCCAAGTGTGTCTGGACACACAAGGAATCTGTCTCCACTGTACATGCTCTATACTTACATTCAGGCTATAGTTGACAACTTGTGATTACAATCATAACATACATTCATAATTTCAAATGGTCACTAAATAAATGGTTGGAAGTTGAGGTCGACCTGTATATCAGCTGGAATGGAATAAAATGGAACGGAACGGAACGGAACAGAACAGAACAGAACAGAACAGAACAGAACAGAACAGAATTTATTGGTCCATTGTGACTGGACACAGAAGGAATTTGTCTTCGGTGTGCATGCTCAATGCTTACATATAGGCTCCAATTGTCAAACTGTGGTTACAATCATAAGGCTATAATTGACAAACGATGATTACAATCCTAAGATACATTCATTATCATCAAGTACATTGATCATGCCGTGTACGTATTAGGTGCATTCATAATCATAAAGTATATCATCATGTCACAAAGCATTTCATCATGCCACATATCAAAATATTTGTGACAAAGCATGTCACAAAACACATAATAGACATTTCTAGAGATACTTAATCAAAGTTTTAATTTTCACATTATAATAGTGTGGTCTGTGAGAGGATCAGCTGCCAGCAAAATAGTCAGGATGTGGGCTACTGGTGCCATCTCCCTTTAAGATCTCTTCCTAGTCAATCCACCAACTGGTGTCCATAAAAGATGAGCACAGAGGCAGCTGGGTGGTGGTGGTCGTGTTGGAGTTGCAGTGTTGGTGTGTGAGTGAGAGGGAAGGTGGCTTATGTTTGCTTGGGGAACCGAGCAGCCTGGATTAGTTTAAGGCATATTTCTACAGAAATGGGGCTCACAAAGAGAAGCAGTAGAGGTACAGAAGCTATAGTAGAATAGGGAAAAGTGGTACAGTACATTGAGTACCAACCTTGTGATTGGTTCCTTAAAGCAGTTGCCCACAAACCTTTGAGCATCGGGAACCGGTTCCATGGAAAAAGGTTTTTCCACAGACGGGAGCGGTCGTGGTTTTGCATGCTGCCTGCCTCTTGTGAATGGAACTTGGCTTGTTTCCGCAGCCCAGTTGGGAACCCCTGTCCTAAAGGTACTTTCATGGGCTCTCTGGAGTTTAGGAGCTCACTAAACTGGGTATGTGTAACAGAATCCATGGCATCGTCTCTTATTATACTTCTAAGTTCCGAATGTTTAGTCTGTTGAGTTGGTTGCTTTATGGCCAGTCTTGACAATGTGCTATCCCATAGTTAAAAACAGCTTAGCTTTTTAAAAAATTATTTAAAAAGAAATAAAATGGCACCAATGAGAATCTAGAAGTGATGACAATGATTTCTTCTCTACCTTGGAACGAAGGCATTCCCTTCGAAAGCAAATTGTACATATTTTCAAGTCCCAGCTCAATCAGATCTACAATAGGACCTGTCCTATCCTTTGAAGGTATTTAGCATAACATGATATATACATCATTATTATGGCATGATGAAATGCTTTGTGACATGATGATTGTACTTCATAACATGATGACATGATGAATATACTTTATGATTATGAATGCACCCAATACATACACGGCATGATGAATGTACTTATGATAAAGAATGTATCTTATGACTATAATCACAGTTTGTTACACACTTGGCCAATAAATAAATTCTATTCTAGATGTTGCAATTTTCCTTATCATCTCCTCATGGTTTCCATATGGCTGTCAAATACTCAGCTACTTATATCTGGTCTTTATGTCTACAGTGTGGCCCTTGGTAGTTCTACCCCATCAGTCTTTGAATATATACATATTTATACGTAGCCTTGAGCTCCTGGAAGAAAGTAGGATACAAACCTCCTAATCCACAGTAAAGAAACACCTCAAAGAAACAACTGCCTCTTGATGTTGGAGATGTTGTAAGAATTGCCGTTGTAAGATCTGTATAATTAGAGAAGAAGGGAGAGAAACTGACATTTTCTACAGGTTGAAAAGAAAAGAAAAATCTAAAGAATATGAAGTAACTTTTGTAGGTGAACAAAGATTCAACTGGAGCACAGGCTATGAAAGATTAAAAAGAGGAGATAATAGGCAGGTTCAAAAACAATTTCTACACAACAATATACAATTATAACATCGCGGCTAACAAGCTTTAGAAATAAGGAGCAATTATGTTTCCCTTGCTCCTGTCTTAAAACCTTATTTTCATAACCTTGAAAGCAAAAGGTAGCGAGTCTTCCACCTCTAATTGGAATTTTTACAATGAGATGCTAGACTCTTTGGGTGACAATGAGCTATTACTGACTACTTACACAGGATAATTGTGAGATCGCTGACATTTAAAAGAGGGGGGAATTGCTCAGAAATAATGATTAATTTAAGGACTATTTTTACATTGCTCCATGAGATGCAGTGAAGGAACAATGGACATCCATCAGTACACAGCAGTGATGCATTGCATTTCGAACATCACGCTCAAATCAAAGGGAGAAACAAACTTTTACACCTTAATCAAGAAAATGGAGAGGGGACAAATAAATTAATATGGCAAAGCTTTGGTTTGAAAGTTACTTGAATGAATAAGTATTTAAAAAAATTAAAATCTTTGTAAATGTCACATATCAGACAGAATAAAAAGGTAAAGGTTACCCCCACACATGTCTGCTAGTCGTAGTCGACTCTAGGGGGGGTGCTTATCTCCCTTTCTAAGCTGAAGAGCCAGCGCTATCCAAAGACACTCCAGTCTTTGTGGCCAGCATGATTAGCTGCTAAAGGCGCACAGAGTGCTGTTACCTTCCCACCGAAGTGGTCCCTATTTTTCTACTTGCATTTTTACAGAAGTTGAGGAGAGTCACGGGAGCTTACTCCTTTATGTGGCACCAGGGATTTGAACCGCCGAACTGCCAAACTGCCGACCGACAAGCTCAGCATCTTTATCTGTTGAGCCATTGTGCCCCTATCAGACAGGATGATAAATAATACAGAACCAAGAACAAAGTGTACTGAAGGAATACACATGGATAGGAGCACATGTTGAGGATAAGAATTGCCGACTATAGAACTACATTTGAGGGATCTTATTTAAGTTTATGTAATGTTTAAAGTGAATTTGTGCAATCAGCATTGACTTTCAACCAGATGCCTTCAGTCTCCATTATTCTGTAACAAGTATGCCCCATGTCTAGGCTGACTAGGGATTATTGGAAGTGACATGTAAAATAATATGAAGGATGCAAAGCAAGAGATATCAAACCTAGCAGTAGATGTAAATGCCTGGGAATGGGCAAAAGTCACAACAAAATAACTGTCAAATTCTTTATTCTCAGTTATGATTAGAAATGAACCAGACCTCTATTCATTAGGAATTTGCTATGCTTGAGAGTTGTGGGGGGTGATTTGACACACAGAGGAGTTGATGAGATAGTCGCCATGTAGATAGTGACCAAGAGGAGGATCCTAAATGGGCCATCGGCTGAACTGTGCATGAACTCCCAAGATGCTTCAGTTTGGGCATTTCACACTCAAGAGTGGTTTCTTGTTCTACTCATATCACCTTTAGAATTAATTAAAAACAACTTATTCTCCATGTGGACCTAATAAAAGTTATTTTAGAAGGCTTGACAGTAACATCTAGTGATGGAACAAAGTATTACTATGTTAAGAAATGGTCTTCTAAGAGGAAAAGGAAAAAAAAAAGTAAATAGAGACATCAGTTTTGTTTGCCTATGGATATTCTCAGTCATCCAGGTCACGGTTGTCTCAAAAGTGCTTTCTTCCAGAGATGGCAACTGAACTTCCTTTGTTTTTCCTTGAAGATATTTCACTTCTTCAGTTCAGTTCTGCAGTTCACAACTGAAAAAGCTTCTTGGATAAGAACTGAAATGTCTTCAAGGAAAAGCAAAGCCCATGTTATCATTGTCTCTTTTACTTGTTCATCTTCCATTTTTCTACTTAGCAGAAAATCATACATGTTCTTTATTAATTTCTCATCATTAATCAACAATAATTCACCAAATTCTGTCAAACCTATTTCAAATTCTTCTATTTTTGCATCTTTATCATATCTATTTTTTAATTGCATATATGACCACCATGTAAGCTTCATATCCTGATTTTCCAGTGCTAGTCTATATTTCAAATTTCTTTCCAAGTCTAAAATATCCTTATATGTCCATATTTTTCCATATTGGCCAAGTTTGGATGCACAAAGGCTTCCATAGTAGAGACCCACTCTGGAATTTTCACACATATATATTTTGCTTAACTTTCTCTCATACCCTATACAAAGTGTTTCTTACATAGGGGATTTGAAAATATCTGTGGCATCCTAGTTGTAAATCGTAACCTTCTAAGTATATCAATCTCTTATTTCTGAGCATTATCCATTCCTTAATCCATGTTAAAGGACAGACTGACCTTGATATTGAAAGATAAAGAAGAATCAGTACACTTCAAAACATGGAATCATTTTTATGGATGGTTGGACAGGAAATGGAAGAAGTAGGTGTGAAATTGTATTAGGAAGATTGATAAGTATCGATGAAAGATATATAAAAATATATACCCAGTTGGTTGATATTGATAGAAACATTTAATACGCTCTTTCTTTTTTTATTATTTTCTTTTAAATGTTCTTTAAAAAAATGAATACAATTTTTGGGGGGAAAAAGAGGAAAAACAGAGAAAGTCCAGTTGCCTCTTGAAAAAGCACCTTTGGATCAGTTCTCTTTGTATGAAATATGAAGGCCAAAGTTTAATTCATAGCTCATTTTATCGTACATTTGTTCTTCTACCATTTCAAATTTCAATCAAAGTTTAAGTATTTTGACAGTTACATCTTCATCATATGTATGTAATTCAACTTCAAATTCTGTCTCAATTCCAATGTCCTATTTTCTGTCTTAAATCTTTCTCTTAATCGTGCATATGAAAACCATTGAAAAACTTTAGGCTTTTTCTAACAACTCTCTAAAAGTTAAACATTTTTGCTTACCTACTGTTTCTTTCCTGTAAAATGCTACTTGTCCTGAGACCCATGAAGGATTTCAGGTACTGTCTGGGTTCAGATATGGAAATATTCTCAATATGGCACTTCTAACATCATCTTAAAATATACACTATAACTTTAACATACCATAAGAAACCATGCTATTGGAGCTTCAAATCATGCTCTTCTTATTCTCAAATTCTTTTATTTCTCAGCAAAGTTCATTCTTTCACCCAAACTAAGCAGCAGGCTGCAAAACGCAATTTCAAATTGAGCAATTCCAATCCCCCTCATTCCTATGTATTCTGAAGTATTTTACATTGAACCCTATATCTTTCTGCCATTGTTTAAATGATATAGTAATTGTCAGGACACGTATTGTTTGAAACAAAAACATCTGGTGTCTTCTCCATGAACCTCTGGAACTATTCTAAGTGTCAAGCAACATGTGTTTTGTTTTCAATTCCAGTAATGCCAGATTGTTTATGTTCTTTTCCATCTCTCTGTGTATTATTTTGGTTTTACTTTCGAAAATTTCCATTTTGTCATTAATTTGTTAAACTTCTCTGGTAAGTTGCCCTATAAGCTTCTGAAAGTGACATTTTTTTTATGAGGTTTGATTGCCTGAACCCAAGGAACATTTAGGAGCAAAATGCCAGCACTGCTTCTCAATAGAAGCAAAATTAGCTATGAACGAAAGCAAACTTGCTTGATTAAAATAGGTTCCAAGAGAAAATACATGCATTTTCTGCTCAGGTTAGCACAGCAATCTATTTTTAACATAATGGTGTTGCTGTTGCTGTTGAGATTATAGTATTTGGATTCTTTGTGTTTGTGTGTGTGTGTGTGTTTGGATGACTTAAGCATAACACAACTGTGTCTAGGGAGAAGAGCCACAGGTATATCATTTGAATATTGAACTAATAATTTAGTTGACCTCCATGAACTACTGTCTAGCCATGTGTAAAATTAGGTGCATAGAAGAAATTTAAACAATACAAATTTATTCTAGAAAATAAAGATTGATATTCACCCCTTCCATTATTATTTCAGGAATGGGTATTTTTTAAAAAGAGCCATCTATGCTACAAAATAAATATGTTCACATTGTTGTCTAATGAGTTTTTAAGCCATTTTAATATCTATTGCAGACATTGTTCTATATTCTCATATGCTACCTACTGCTTTCAGGAAGAAATAAAGCAATGCTTCATGAAGACAATGCAAAGAAGGATTATTTCCCCTTAACTGGACATTTGTTTAATGATTCAACTCTAATCAGTATCCCAATGAATCCCAAGTTTTCTTTAAAACTTCTCAATTTTCATTTAATGAGAAGATCGGTAAAGATGAACAAGTTTAGAGTGTTTTGCTTGTAACTAAACATCCTAGAAAATTGAGCAAGTCCCATAATTATCTGCTTCTTCATCTGCATATTGTAAACCCAACAAGAGAGGTTTCACTCCTTCTATTCAGATGATCTAGTATTTGGAGCGCTAATGGCTAAGAAGGCATTTAATTCCATTGCCTGGCCATTCTGAGTGGCATTGCCTTAAAATGACCGCTGGTTCCTGTAGTAGCGCGGTAGCTGTAGTGGTGCAATGGTTAGAGTGCAGTACTGCATTCTACTTCTGTTAACAATCGGCTGCCAGTAGGTTCAGCAGTTCGAGTCCCTCTAGCTCAAGGTCAGTCAAATGAGGACCCAGATTGTTGGGGGCAATATGCTGATTTCTGTAAACCGCTTAGAGAGGGCTATAAAGCAGTATATAAGTCTAACTGCTATTGCTATTCCTCTGAGGAACAACAAATTTCTGTAGAGCTTCAATTGACCATGCTTACATAGCACAACGATCTGTCCACTGGCAGAATTCTACAAGTCACTAAAAGTTAGCGAATCTATAAATATTTTTGCTGTAGCATTCAGAACATATGATATTCTGGCTTTTATTTTTCTAAACCCAATCCATAAAATCCCTCCCTTTGGAGAAACCATTGGAGGGTGCAACTTTACTGGCTGAATAAGTCTATGAGTTTGAACATTTGGTTGTGGTGTTCCAGAACAGTATCTTACTGAGCTACATGAACCAATGCATTTACTGAATGAGTCGCTCTCCATGGTGCTGTCAGCACTGCAGCCCTGGGCCTCCTTATCTGGACCATTGACCACAGGATTCTTGTTCTGTAAAGCATTGGCTGTAATTCAAGGGCAAAAAATGCCCTACATGTGGAAGACTCCATATTTAATCCTCAGCATCTCAATTTTAAAAGATTCATGCAACAGACAAGGAAAAATATATACATTGAATAGCTACTGACAGTAAGAATATATTGTTCCCCTCTCTTCCTAATGTCCCTTCTCCTACTGATACTGCTTTCAGATCACTGATTTCCTGATGAGAGAGGAAGAATTTTTCTTAGGCCTGCTTGAGGAAAACACAACCCACTCTGTTTCAACTGTTCAGCCAAGAATAGAATATTGTTCTCCAGCTGCCCTCAATATTGGAAAAACAGTTCTGATTCCTACTGATCTGTATAGAAAGTTTGAGTCAGCCCTATCTCCCTCATAAGGTCTATGTGTACTAGCCACTCACTCTTGTGTTCAAGGTAATGGTTTCTTTGCTTTTCCTGTGAACATTTGCAATATAATCAAAACCACGATAAAAAAGAAAGAACAAGAATTTCAATATTCGTCTCAGTTGTAAAAGAGACTATGCAGAATTTTGACAGAATCCACCACAACTATTTAACTATAATGCTTCTTCCCCCAATGCCAAAGATTAAAAATTCCTGCATTTGGTATGACAAAAATCCAAAGTCTATGTGTATTATCAATAACTAGTATATTTATTAAAATAATGCAGAATGTAGCTGAATCTATTCTGATGTATGGTTCCTGATGATATGAAGGGAATGACAAATGTACTTTTCATGGCTTTACCCAATGATATCCCATTTCAGTAAATGCTTCATACAAATGCAGAATGCAGCCAGAATGCTAAGTTTAAGGAGAATGAATAAGGGGAAAAGTACTGTTTATTGCAGATATGAGTGCTATGGATATTATTTTACCAGTAGGGAGCTGCAGTTGAGGCAGTTTTACCAGTAGGGAGCTGCAGTTCAGTCTGGAATTTTTTCTCGTAAGAGCATTGTATTGGATCCCTGATGTCTATTTACTTCCTCCTTCAAATAGCTGGATTGGGACCTTCTCTAATCTTCATTCTCTTACTGGCCTTTGGTGCCAGCTTATCCCAAAGCAGTTGTGACTTTAGTCAAAGCAGGACTGGTGTGGATCTTTCCTCAGTTCCGAATTTGGAGGAAGTTACAAACATGAAACTCTCCCTCAGCCCAACTCACCTGACATGGTTGCTGTGAAGAAAATAAGAGGAAGGAATATTAGGTAAAGAGAATGACAGAGCTGGAAGGAATCTTGAAGTTCAACCTGCTCCCCCTTGCTCAAACAGGAGACCCTATAACATTTCAGACAAGTGGCTGTTCAGTCTCTTCTTAAAAGTCTCAAGTGATGAAGCACCCAAAACATCTGAAGGCAAGCTGTTCCACTAGTTGATTGTTCTCACTGTCAGGAAATTTCTCCTTCATTCTAGGTTGCTTCTCTCTTTGATTAGTTCTCATTCATTGCTTCTTCTCTTGCCTTTTGGTGCTTTGGAGAATAGCTTGACCACCTCTTCTTTGAGGCAGCCTCTTAAATATTGGATGACTGCTATCATGTCACCCCTGGCCCTTCTTTTCACTAGACTAGTCATACACAATGATTAGTTATGTTTGCCACCTTGAATTTTTTGTAAAACTAATGAAATTGGGACCAAAAAAATGAAAAATATAAAACAAATGAATTATTGTTTCAAAGGAGATAGAAATCTATATTTGGCTTAAACAGATACTAGGGTTGTTGATAGAATTTAAACCAGAAACATTCTTATTGGATATAATTACAGAAAGATTAAATAAACAAAACATAAGGTTAGTATTCACAAAATATTGGGAAAATGAAAAGATACCACAACAAGAAGAAATAATAAGAAAGATAAAATAATAAATAATAAGAAAGATAAAATAATAAGACTGTGCAGAACTAGATAGATTTACAATGAGGCTAAAAGATAGAGACGGAGTCTGAATTTTATCAAATGTGGACAAAATTCTATAAACGGCTAGAAAACAAAGTAAAGGAGTAGAAAAGGGTTAACTATTATAACAGGTGATAGATGACAAAACACCAGAAAATTAATCTAGGCAGGAGAAATACAGAATGTTAAAGGAAAGGAGGAGGTGGAAGGATAACGGTTGTCCAGGTTGTATATAATGGATTGTCTGATTTTTTGATACCTATTAGATGATGAAATACTGTAATCTATGAATGACTAGCTCTACCTATCGAATACAAGTGTTTAAAATAAAAAGTTAAATAATAAAAAATAGGATAATTATTATATTTATATACATATATTAAAATATATAAGTATTTGAATAATATTTGCCTTTAGATAAGTAGGTATAAAACTGGATGGCTTACTGTTAAAATGATTTAGTATAATATGTTTTTATTTTTCGCCATATTTGTTCTACATTACTGTTAAAGACTGCTTTTGTTATTAAGTAAAAAAGCAATTTAAAAAATTGTTAAAAAAGAAAGAAATAATGCAGGTATTCTTCAACTTACATGCACAATTAAGCCCAAAATTTCTGTTGTTAAGCAAGATGATTGCTAAGTGAATTCTGCCCCATTTTATGACCTTTTCTTCCCTTTGTTTGTTAAGTGAGTAACAAGGTTGATAAGTGAATCTGGCTTCCTCTTTGACTTTCTTTGTCAGGAGGTCGCAAAAGAAAATCACATGACCCCCCCAGGACTCTGCAGTGGTCAAAAGTGTGAGAAATGGTCATCAATCACTCATTTCACTGCCCTTACATCTTTGAACAGTCACTAAACAAACTGTTATAAGTCAAGGACTATCTGTACTGTCTAAATGAGGAACCAAAGTCTTATTTGGACATGTTTGTTTATGAAAAAATATAACATACGTAGCATGTATTAATGTCCGAATTTTGTATTCTGTCCTGTTCTTGCCGCTCATCCCAAATTCATGACTCCGGGTGTATAAGTACAATTATTCTATAAAGAAAGATGTAACAGGAACAAAACAATGCACATATAATCATCTGTGGCAAAAAACATCTTCATTTACTTTTAAAATTGTTGTCGTTTTAAGATGTTACTTGTAGATGACCCAGATAGTACTTAATGTATTCATGTATAAAGTTCTGGTATAATCCATGAAATTGATATCTTGATTAAAGCAAAGCAGTTGCTATGAAAGAGGATCACATTTTTTTAATTGAACCTGAAACCAAATCTGAAATAATGACATGAGAAAACACCCCTGAATCATTCACACAACCTGTGTCAGAAGAAAAGATATGGAAAACCCTGAATCTGGGATAAGGATGCAGCCCATTAAGAAATATTAAGTTCTGCTTAAGATATTAAGTCCTATACAAAACAATGTACCACAAAAATGTATCACAAAAATACATCGTATGGCATGAGGAAGGTGTTTTCTGACCTGATAAATGTATTTTGTGACATGATGAATGTACTTTATGATTATGAATGTATTTTATGATTAAGATCACGGTTTGTCAATTGCAGCTTACATGTACATGCTATGATGAATGTACTTTATGATTATGAATGTGTCTTAAACTTATATGGGTATGATAAGATGAATGTATTTTATGATTATGAATGTATCTTATGCTTATATGTACCTGACAAGATGAATGTACTTTATGATTATGAATGCATCTTATACTTATATGTACATGACAAGATGAATGTACTTTATGATTATGAATGTATCTTATGTTTGCAATCACAGTTTGTCAATTGTATGTAAGTAAAGAGCATGTACACCAGAGACAAATTCCTTGTGTGTCCAGACACACTTGGCCAATAAATTCTAATTCTAATTTTAATATTCTAAAACAATATTTATATGATGTGACAATGCATTAAGGTTAACAAAAATGATGTCCATGTACATTGACTGCTGTACAAAGATAAATGTCGTAACTTCTCAAGACTCCTACCTATTAATTCTTTACTTCTAAATGCAACTCAGAGAGAACCCAAGAGAGGCTCTGTTAGAATTGTGAAGTTAATGTAAAGTAGACACATTAGATGTATACTTTAATCGCTAAGACACAGAAAGTGGCTAGAGGTGAGTGAACAATCAGGAACCAGAGTCTATGAGTGATCCTTGGTCAGAACAGGAAGCCAAATGAATGACAGTATCAAGAGACAAATCTGATTATGAGATGGACAAACAACCAAAACATCAGGAACACTCTAGAGCTTAAAAATCTTATTTGATTCAATAAGTCTGAATCGATAGAAGAAGCTCTCTTATCCTACTTCCAACCCAAGGGGGCATAGCAATTTACTCTCCACTTAATTTCTCTCTTCTGCATGCACACATCTTTTCTGATACAGGTGCACACAGTTTTTATTTCCTTCAGAACCATGCCAGGCTTTGCATTACAGAGTGATAAGGACACCAAAAGTGGACAGGGTCACCATCCATTTGGGAAGGGGTTTTCAGTGGTAACATGAAGGCATCAAGCCTGTTCAAGGTTTAAGACACTCTTTGTCCTGATCAAGGATCCAAAATTGGGGCCTCAACAATACTAAATATCTCAAGAGAGACCCTCACCACAGTGAAGCTTCTGGGATCATGAGCAGACTACACGACCGTTTTGTATTTCAAGAATAGCAAAGAGAAGACATACATAGAACAAGGATTTGTGTAATTCATTGC
>JANHFO010007150.1:57271-70492 GCA_032468095.1 Pareas carinatus
AGGGTGTAATTATAGGCGTCTAACAGGATTGACCACCTTGTCGTTCTGGGGGATAGGGCTTCAGGCATGGAGCAGTCTCCTGCTATTATCCCTAGCGATGGCTTATAGTCTGTTATTAGGGTGAAATGTTTTCCCAATAGGTATTTGTGGAATCTTTTGATTCCCAAAACTAGCGCTAATGCCTCTTTGTCTAGTTGGCTATAGTTGCATTCTGGCTTTGTAAATGTTCTTGAATAAAACGCTATTGGGGCTTCCCTGCCCAAGGACAGCTTATGGCTTAGGACTGCCCCTACCGCAAAAGCGATGTGTCACAGGTCAGGATTAGGGGGAGTGTTGTGTCTTTATTTATTTAGTTATTTATAGTTAGATGTATAGACACCCTTTTCCGTTGCAATGGACTCTGGGTGGTTTACAGCCAGTAATAAAATACTGATATACATATACATATTAAAACCACATTAACAATAAATATTGGTGGACTGACAATTTAAAATAACTAATCCTTAAAACAAATTTAAAACCTAATTCATTAAAATCAGGAGGAGGGGGGGTAGGGCTAGGCCAAACCTACTTGAACAAATAAATGTGTCTTAAGAGCACGGCAGAAAGCACGGAAGTCAGTAATCATATGCATCTCTGCAGGGAGATCATTCCAGAGGGTGGGAGCTGCCACAGAAAAGGTTTGTCCCCTGGGTGTTGCCAGCCTGCATTGTCTGGCTGACGGTACCCTGAGGAGGCCCTCTCTGTGGAAATGGTCAGGCCGGTGAAAGGTATCACATGGTAGTATGTGGTCCTACAAATAAGCATTGCATCTTCTGAAAGGAGTTGTTTAACTCCCCGGAATGCCTTTTCTTCTGCTTTACCCCAGACCCACGTGGTTTTCTTCCCAAATAGTTTGTGTAGGGGGTCAATTATGGTTGTTTTACCCTTTAGGAAGTTCAAGAGCCCTAAGAATACGTGGAGTTCTGTTCTGCTTTTTGGTGTAGAGGCTTCTCTAATTGCCCTAACCTTGTCGGTGGTAGAGTAGATGCCTTTACCGTCTATCTTATAGACCAGGAAGTTCAGTTCCTGGACTCCTATCGCAAATTTTCCCCTTTTCAGGTGTAGTCCTGCCTGTCTGAAACAAGTTCGGATTTTCCTCAGTGTTTCGATTAATTATTTTTCATTAGTAGTTGTGATCAGCACGTCATCAAAATAGGGAACTGCCCGTAGGATTTTTTGTAATAGGCATTCCATGACGCTCTGAAAAATCCCAGGGGTGACGCTGTCCCCGAATTGAAGGTGGTTGCATTTAAATTCTCCATGGCGGGTCACTATGGTTTGGGCTTCTGCAGTTGCTGTGTCCATTGGTAGTTGTTGGTAGGCTTGGGTCAGGTCTAATTTGGCAAAAAAATTTCCTGGCCCCAGGGAATGGAGTAGATGCTGGATTATTGGAACTGGATAAACGCTCTGCTGTAATGCCTTATTCAGTGTACATTTGTAGTCCGCACAAATTCTGATTGACCCATCTCTTTAGGGGTGTTACTATTAGTGTCTCCCACTTTGCGTGGTCGATGGGTTCTAATATGCCTTGTTTGATTAGTTTTTTCTAATTCAGCATCTACTTTGGGTCTTAAGGCGAATGGCACTCACCTCGCTTTGTGTCGGATTGGTGTGACTGAGGGGTCTAGGTTAAAGGAAATAGGGGTCCCTTTATACTTGCCAAACTGTGTGCTAAAATCATCCTGAAATGCATGGATCACATCATCGATGCCCTTCAGCCAGGTCACGTGTATGCCGGTGACCCTCAGACCGAGAGCATTGAACCAGTCTAATCAGAGTTGTGTTTGGAGGTTTCCTTTTATGATCAGTAGGGGCAGGTTTCCATTGAACTGGTTGTAGTGGACGGGTACAGTGATTTGTCCTAATATGGGAATATGGTTTCCCTGGTAGTCTCTCAGTGTGGTGTTGGTGCCAGTGATATCCGTCTGTCGTAAGTTGGGTAGGATAAGTTTGATTGTCACCCAGGAGATTAGGGTGACCGTGGATCTGGTGTCAATCTCCATCTCGCAGGTCTTGCTGTTGATCTCGACTCCGACTGTGATCTTTTTGGTGCTTGAGTCCTGATTCCTCGCGATGATTGTCGTCTGGTTGGTCTCTGCTGCATGGTTGTTTGATCTCCTTTTGTCCTGTCAGCTTTTATTTGCTGACCAGAGGATGGCACTGTTGTCATCACTGGTCACCTTTTCCCCACTTGTTGTTGTCCTGCACACCTTGCCAATATGGCCTCATTTTCTGCAATTGTGTCAGTATCTCTCTCTGAATGGGCATGCTGTCTTGGTATGTGGTTGGTCACAGTCTGGACATTTTACGTGTGGTTTTTCCTTTTGTTGGAATGTCTTATGAATTCCTTCGTCTTCGCTGTCATCTATTGAAGATTCACTTGTGATATCCTTGTGAACTCTGTGGGTTGATTTTGCTGGTTGATCGTCTTCATCTGGAATTTTCACAACCTGATTGTCTGCTCGAACTGAGGTTTCACTACACTCATCTTGTCAACCGCTATTTGCAGTGATATGTCTGAATTGGTCATCAAACGCCATTTGAGATTTTTGTCTCTTAGACCATACGTGAACTGGTCATGAATTCCCTTGTTTGTGTTGGAGAAGTCGCAGTTTAAGACGATGACTCTTAATACTGCTAAATACTGGTTGATTGTTGCTCATTGCTTCCTGTGTCTGAGCTCGAACCTCTGTACCAGTTTCACGGGTGGTGGCATAAAGTGGTTTTTGAGACCCTCTGTTAAATCCTTCCAGGGAAGGATGCTGGCTGGATTGGGGACAGCGATCGCCCTTGCTGCCCTGAACGCTGCTTTTCCGCAGTGGCTAAGGAAAAGCATCTTCAGTTTCTTGTCGGGCAGTTCTGTTAGGTCATTAGCGTCCATGTCAGGATTGAATACAGGGTCAAAAGGTGGCTGTGAAGAGTTTTTTGAAGCAATTTGGAATAGCAATCATTCCTCTGCGTCATTTGCGGTTTGATTCGGAGAGGTTGTCACTTCTTCTGAGTCTGATCCTGCTTGTTGTATCTTCTCTGCTTGTAGTCTCGTGGTCCTCCTCATCGCCAGTGTTAGATCGGGTCTCAGATGGTTCGTAGAGACAAACGCAGGGTTGTAGTTCAAACAGATACTTTATTAGGTTACAGTTGCTAGTCAGAACTGAGCACTGGCCATGCGGGCTGCACTCTTTAAAACAACTTCAAACTGGCACTCTGCCAATCAGTTCTTGGGGCTTTCCCGCATTCGGGGAATCCACACCCCAATCCTTATTAAGATCCAACACTTAGATTCTTTACTTAGGGACCTTCCTCGTAGCCCTCCATTTTGACTCCTTCCTCCCAAATCCTCAGTAGCATTTTGCATTGTCACATATCTTCATTGCTGCCCTCCAGATAGAATCCTGCACACTCATCGAAGACTCATCGAAGAGTGTGCAGAATTCTATCCTCTTCACCCCTTTTTTGCTTTTATTTTGTTTTTGAGGCGGGGGAGAACAAAATCTCCAACCATCATTCAGTAGAGTAGCAAAGCAATTTTTCAGACATGGCTTAACTTCAGAAGAGGAACTCTGAACAGCTGGGAGTTATGACACTATGGGAGTGCTCAATGGAAATTCTCTCCAGAGCAATTTCTATGAATCAGCCGCTGAGCCAGAACTAATCAGATCCATGTGCTAGCACCTGCACAAGACTTGTTCTGTTGTAGAACTGAAGACTCAGTAAAGGAGGCTTCCATTTGATAAGAGAAGCCCTGAGTCTGCCTGCAAGCAATTAAATGGAACATGTAATGGCTGATCTGCTTTTGTAAAGATACAGACTAATTGGATTGGTAGAACTAGTCTTATAGGTAATATTCTCCAAACAGCCCCTCTTAAGATCAAATCTCTAGTCTCAATACTCATATTTATGAGTTCAATATTTGCCTTCTCCTGCATTCATTTGGAATTCATTGTCTTTATTAACCTTTCCACAGATCATACTGTGTGCTGGTGTGCACACAAAATAGAACAGAAAGAATCATAATCAGTAGTTAAATATTACCATGGGGCTCTTGAATACATATACATACATAGATAAAGCTAGATTAGTTATAAACACTTATTTATTTTGGAAATACCCGTGGAAAATATCTACTGATACCAGCTTTGCTCTAATCAGCAATTATATATAACTACAAAGACACAACTGCTATCTAACACAGAGATATGCGTTGACAATATTCCTTACTATAGCTATAAAACGGTTTACAAACACCCTGATGAATCATTAAAGTTGATTTTCTTTCTCTTCTAGTCTTAGGTAGAAAAAAAGAACTTGGTTTCAGTTCAGACTATCTTTAAAGTCCTTTGTTTTTATATAATGTTATGAAAAATTACTTTATCTCTCTGACCACAGAAAGTCATTTTAATGCATGGGAGTAAAGAAGTAGAGTAGTATATCACTAAATATATTATTGTTTTGTATTCTATGATGTAGAGCACACTTGGTGGTCAGGACATAAACATATAATACTAATATATTTTGGCATAACAAGCAAATTCAAGTCACTTAGAGGTGCTTTAGGCTGAATAGAAATACAGTTGGCCAAATTCCTACTCTTTGTAGGCCTGGAGCAGAGATGGGGAACTATGGCTCCTTTATGACTTGTGGACTTCAACTCCCAGAATTCCTGAGCCAACATGGATGGCTCAGGAATTCTGCGAGTTGGATTCCACATATCACAAAAAGCTCATAGTTTCCTATTCTTGGCCTAAAGCACTTCATCTCTAGGATTACTTGTTCTTCACATAATTCTGCTTAAACATCTTTTCTATTGAGTGGATTTATTAACTACATTCAAGAGTGCAAAGAAAAATAAGCTTCTGATCTTCAGTAACAATATCTCATACACACACACACACTTATCAAGGCCTGTGACAACTGCCTTACATTGTCTCTTTAGCTCATCACACAGCAGTTGACTTCTCAAGTATAAAATAAAAGAATGTATACCAGTATATTCAAATCTGTGTAATTTGCAAAGGTCACACAATTCAGCTTTTGTTGAATTAGCATTTATTTGGCAGAATGATTTTATTTCTCTCTCATACACAGAGGTCTTAATAAAACACATGCAACCATTTAACTATCAGTTTTCTCTGAGCAGCTGAAAACGATCAACAAGACAATGGGAAATAAACACTGATAATTATAAATGTTCAGAGCTATGATGGGTTCAAATTTCCAGCCTGTTGCTTTCTGCTGGTAATAAGAAAATAAATCTGCACTCTGACTTGGAGTGTAAATAATGCTGGGTAAACGAATTCCTTGTCCTCCAACACTTAGTTCCCTCCAGTTGTTTGGACAGCTCACAGCAGTTGCCATCAGAGTCAATTCTAACTACCATCAACCCTCTGCTTTATTTCACTTCCTGACACACGTCTTTTGTGCTTTCCCAGATGTCCTCTGTTACACGGAGAATTCTTGAAACAGGTGCATCCATGCGCCTGGAAATGCCAGCAGAAAATCAAGGAAGTTTATCTGTTGGGAAAGAAAGGGCTTTGACATCTTTCTTCTTTTTTAAATCTCATAGCCAGGAATCAAAACACTTTAACAAATTTCTTTGGGAAAAAAATATCCCCCCTTTTTTAGGTACACAATTCAGTGCATCTTTATTATTTTTTGGACGTTTCAGATGGCAGTCTTGTTCAGAGGGGGAAAAAACTACTGTTGTAGAATGCTTTTTATTTATTTATTTTTTAGGAACACTTTCAGCTGTCATAATGGACTCTTTATTCTCTGAGTGATTTACTGTCACTGCACATTGGAATAAAAGTAATTGTCCTTTGACTTTCCCATTCATGATAAGTGGCATTCTTATGCATAGATTAATATGCCAAGAGTTGTTCACTCTACTCGAATAAATTATAGATAGTGGTCAACTTAAGACCAGTCATTTGACAACTGTTCAAAGTTGCAATGGCTTCAGAAAGAGCGATTTACAACCTGTAAATGTCTATGGAGATTCTTAATCATCCAGGCCATAGTTGTTCCAAAGGTTTTTGTTTTGTTTTTACAAAAGGCAACTGGACTTGTCGTTTTTTTTCCTTTGAAAATATTTCACTTCTCATCCGAGAAGCTTCTTCAGTTCTGAATGAATGGTGGGAAATAGAAAGATTTGTATTCTTTGCCGCCATTTAGTTCGGAGGTTTTCAAACTGTGGTTCAGGGACCCCTTGGGGTCTGTGACAAGTTGCCAGGGGGTCCGCAGACAGATCAAGAAAAGTTTGGAAAAAGTAATATACATGAATTGTTGATTAGTAATTAGTTGAATTTGTGGGAATGGGGTCCTCCATGTAGCAACAACATGCTTTGGGGTCTGCAGCTTGAAATAGTTTGAAAGCCCCTGATCTAGTCCTTAGCACTCTGAAGGTCAATTGTTAGCTCTCTGATAGTCATTGAAGGCCACTTGGGGATTTATCTGTACTCACAGGGTCACCTGAATCAGAGTCCAAATGGGTATGGAACCTTGTGGTATTCAGGAGTTAAAAACAACTTGATGGCCCATAATCAATAAAACTATTTCTCCTGTCTCTTGTCCTTTTCCTCAACATTTTCTGTGATTACAATATAGAGGAAATCTGACCATGTTAGGGAAACTCTAAGGGTTCAATCCTATGAATCTTTCTTTGGTAACAAATTTTGCTCAACAGAGGCAACCTGTTTCTCAGCAACCTGATGTGAGAACACGCTCCCTAATGCAGCTTATTATTTCGCTCTATGGGCTGTGGGGTTATTTTCCCTCAGGGTCATGTTTACTTTTTTTAAAAAAATGCGTAGAACCTTATATCCTATTTGTGAACATGCTGGAATGACTGAGACAGTGTTTTGAAGAAGAAACCCATTTATCCCAGCATTATTTACACAGCAAGTAATTAACTTGCCAGTATGGATCCCTATATCATATTTTGCACAGTCAGCCAAGAAATTGCTCAGACGTTGAGTCTGTGCCAAGCCTATTGGTGCTTTCATAGACAGACTCACAAAGAAGCAACAGCAATGAAACCTAAAACCAAGCAGCTTAGCTTATGTCAGACCAAGGAATGGGAACAAAGTACCAAGGAAGGCAGACGATTGTAACCTTGACTATTGTATGAAGCTTTAAGATGTTTTTTTTAAAAAAACTGGCATTCTTTTTTAAATTGACTTCAAATTGACTCAAATACCAAGTTGCATTTATTTTTCTTCAAGAAGATCTCAATATATATATTTGTTATGTTCTATGTTTAACTGTTTTGAACTAAATGACTTCTCACCACAGTGTTGGTATTATTCAGGCTGGTTTCCCTCACATATATACCATGTTTCCCTGAAAATAAGATCAGGCCTTATATTAATTTTTGCTCTAAAAGATGCATGAGGACTTATTTTCCGGTTAGGTTTTATTTTCAGGGAAATCCGTTACTAAATGCATCCCTGTCTGACTGACGATCTTAAGTGGGGCTTTTGGGGTGGAGGGTAGAGCTTATATTACAAGCATCCTGAAAAATCAAGCTAGGGCTTATTTTCCGGTTAGGTCTTATTTTCAGGGAAACAGGATATGTGCTACAAACATAGTTACAGTATATAGCATTTGTAGTGTTCCCTAGACTGTCTTCATGGTGGGAGTACAACTTACAACCATTCATTTAGTGGCCAAAGTTGCCACGGCTCTGTAAAAAGTGACCTGTGACCATTTTTCACATTTACAATCATTGCAACATCCTTGTGATCACATGATCAAAATTCAGCGCTTGTCAACTGGTATGTATTTATGTCAGTTGCAGTGTCCTGGGAATATGTGATCACCTTTTGCGAACTTCTGACAAGCAAAGTCAATGGGGAACAATTTCAGTGATTCACTTAACTATGGCAAGAAAGGTCATAAAACAGGGCAAAATTCCCTCAGCTTAGCAACAGAAATTTTGACCCCAGTTGTGGTCGCAACTCGAGCCTACCTATAATGCTACTTAGTTTATCCGTAGTCTAACTAGCCAGCCCCATAGGCCTAGATTCCATGGAACTAGTGACTCCATGATATCCAGTCCTTTGAAGTGGATTAGTTCTAGGCTTGAGAAAATCAGTATTAAGTGCTTACTATAAAATACCTGGCATGCTATTGAAACCAATGTTGCAATGCACTTCCAGCATGAGATGAGATAAGCACATCATGAAGCAGATGTAACTTCCATACAGTATATGTCTTCAGATTTTCACACCCACATGAGCAAACTCAGAAATTTAAGAATGTCATTTAGACTGTCAGAATGGAATTGCTGTTTGCTGTTCTGCCTGAAACCACATTGTGGGTTCCTCATGAACCTGAAAATACCAACTCCTTTATGTTTAATAACAGCATTCGCCTGAGTACTTTTGAACAATCTTGGTCTCCCTGCTTTCTATTCCTATCTTGCGTTTCATTCATATAATCTTTGCATACAAAATTGAGAAAGTACCTTTTCTCAATTACTGGTAAATCTTGTGCAGCAGCTGGCCCTGAAGTCTTGCTGTTCTCCAAAGCCTCCAAATATGTTAAGTTGTTCTAACCTCTAAATTCTGTTGGTAGTTCTGCCTCATCTCTAGCAGAAATAATTAATAATAATAGTGGTAGTGATTAGGGGGAGCAAGAAAAGAGGAGAATGAATAGTTTGTCACCGTTCCATAACATCTGAAGTCTACTGAGGTAAAATTTCACTCTATATTTATGGATTGACTTATCTCTGTCCATTCCCTTGCCATCACTCCAACCTCAATTAAACGTGACACTGCATTTTTTTTCTCTTGGCTTTGAATATAATATTAGTTTAGACCAGTGTTTTTGAAACCTTGCCAGTTTAAAATCTGTGGACTTCAACTCCCAGAATTCCCCAGTGAGCATATTGCCTGGGGTATTCAGGGAGTTGAAGTCTACACATCTTAAAATGACCAAGTTTCAAAAACATTGATCTGAGCAAGAAACATTTCAACCATTTTCTTTCATTTTCTTATATTGTATATGAAATCATGTCGGGGCAGCCCACATGTTTTTAATCTTTCTTCAATTTATGTCTTATCCTCCCACTAACAAATAGATTTGATTGGGCTGCTGAGAATAGCTCATTTGCAAGCTAAAAGCTAAAGCCAAAGCCATGATATTGATTTTAGAAGAGAAAGAAACAAATAAGATTTTTTTTTCATTTCAGTATGGAGTATGACTTTAAAATCTCTAGATTTGTAACAATCTTTCTAAATCATGCATTTACTGATGGGCAAAATTGTTTACTATGATTCAGTAGAAGCCTGCATTGAACTTTTCAGAATTCTATCAAATTTTAGAGACTAAATGGCTAAGTAATAAATAAATAAGTAATTGCATTAATTACTTCCACATCTATTGGCAGTAATCCAGCAGCAGTATGAAAAGTAGTCCACACCATATGTATGACATGACCAATATCCATTTAGCTATCTGCTGGGTGTCACCACTGGCTTATACAACAAGTTATTTATCCCAGAGAACATTTCTTTCCCTTGCTGAATTAAAAATATTAGTGCAAAGACTACTAATTTGTCAGCCAACTCAGAGTTTTCCCTGCAAAGGAGATACTAACAGATGGTAGTCAGTTTCCTGGACAATTGACTGAAAATGGCAATTAAAGTGGACTTCCATTTTATCATTTCATTTAGTCCAATTTGTAAGCCATCTCAGTTGCAATTGCAGCACTTGACAATTTGAAAAATATTAAATAGACTAAATATGCACTTACATCATTTGGAGAAAGATTTTATTTTATTTATTAAAATTTTATAGCACAGAAAGAAATAAAGTAAGCTTGGTAATTGTTTGCAATATTCATAGATATTTTTATTTAATCAAAGCCTGGAATACATAGCGGATGTAGCCACACGGAGAGATTGAGAGTCAGGCGGCATATAAATTTCATTTATTGTTGTGGTTGTCATTTCTAAAATTCTTTGAATATGTTTACTTTGTAGTATTTGTAATATCAGAATCAGAATTTATTGACCAAGTGTGTCTGGACACACAAGGAATTTGTCTCTGGGGTCCATGCTCTATACCTCCATGCATATAATAAACAAACATTACAATCATAAGATGCATTCATAATCATAAAGTACATTCATCTTGTCAAGTACAAATAAGCTGCAATTGATAAACTGTGATCTTAATCATGAATACAATCACAATCATAAAGTATGTTCATCACATCATCATGTTATAAAGTACAATCAACATAGTTATTAGGAAAGATGAGAAGGTAATAATAATAATATATTCCTACTAGATAATTTAACAGTGTTGTGTAATTTAGTAAGTTGATTTAGTAAGTTGATAACATGGGGGAAGCAACTATCCTTGTGTCTTACTGTTTTGGTTTGCAATGCCCTGTAGCGGCATCCAGAGGGAAGAAGTTGAAAAAGATTATGTCCAGGATGTGAGGGGTCTATATAGTTATCAAACAAAAGCCAAAGAATTAAGGTAGTCATAGTATAATAACCTAGGCATTATAAAATTCAAATGTGTACTAAACCTATAGTGGATTCAATTAATGATTGAATACCTAGAGGAAATAGAGCATGGTGATTCACCTGGTTAGGAAACTGGTTTGACAAATAGCAAGTCTATGTTTGAGATCAGAGTGCCACCTTGAGGTGAGGTGAGCTCCCTCATTCATTCCAGTTCCTCCCAGGGACATGAAAGGAGCACCCAACTGGCAGTCCCCACAGGCAATGGACACCAGTTAATCCTTTCATCCTGGAAGTGCCTTGGTGCTCCTAATATGAATACACTGTGACTTGGGGGGAAAGTGAGATCTTCTCAGTCTTCCAGAAAGTCAAGAATGACAAGCCTTCTGAATCTCAGGGGTACTGATCCATGGAGAAGGTACCATGATGGAGAAAATATCATTATCATAAGATGACTTTGCTTAATAGAAGGATCCTGGAGTACACACTTTGTCATATCTTGTGAACTGGCCAGACACTCCTGCATGTAGCTGGTCCTATGTAACTTGATCTTGTGCCATGCAAGGCTTTAAAGGTAATGATCAGCACTTTGAATGACACCTAAAACCATATTGTGAAGCTCACATAATAATGGCATAACCTAAGAAAAACTTGAAGTACCTGTTCTGGGCCAGAGAGGCCAGATGGAGCAATCTATCAGGAAAGGGTTAATTACTTCTCTTATTTGGCCTCTAAGCAGTGGTCAATGTTCAGTCCGGTGATCAAGAGCCAGAAGTACACATCCAATCAGGTCAAACAGGATTACAAATTCCAAAGCCGGTCCAGGGTCACAAGATACCCAAACTTCCACAAGAGTCAAAAAGTCCAAGAATTACCAAATCCAAAGTTCAAGTCACCAAAACCCAGGTCAGGGTTCTTCCAAGTCAACTGGCACTGAAAAGCCAAACCAGAGTTCCAAAGAAGATAAGTGTCCAGGATCTGAGCAGAAACCCCAAGCATGCATTTGCTGGAACTAATCAACTGCTTGATTAGCAACTATTTCAAGTCTCCGTAGAGGGTGGGGCCGTCTGATATGCCCCGGCAACACCCAGCAGATTGGCCTGCACCCTCTTTCTGAAGTTCTTGGAGCAATCTCCTGTGCATCCTGGCATCCACTAAATCATCTTCAGCTGTGATAGCCTCTGGCCTTACATCAGTGTCTGTTTCCTGCTTGTTCACATCCTCCCCTCCTGAAACTGGCAAGGCATCTGAGGGTGAGGGCGGATGAGCAGAGGATAGAACTGGCAAAGTAGCTGTGAGGGAAGGTGGGTGAGCCGAAGGTGGAACAGCCAGAGCCATCAATTCCTCATCATCTGAGCCCTCATCCTACAAGGAAACTCTGGCCGAAGGCTGAGGTACAACAGTACCTAAAACTAAGATAAAACCAATACATCCATAACCAGTCAGCTATGACTGAAGTTACATTGAAAATAATATCATGTCAGGCATTATTAAATTTTACCTTTTCTTTGTTATATTATAATTTCTACACGAAATAATATCAAATACTTGACCAGTTATGTTTCTGAAGCTTTTTCTTTAGAACAGGCTGTTCCTATATTTTATAATAAAGTAATTAAAATTAAAAAGAAGCAGAGTAGAGTATATTTGATGATGCAGAATGAACAGCTGTCTTTTTAGATCCTGACCACAATCCTTTGTTTCCTTCAATTGTATCTTGCACTTTGTAAAACTACATTTAGCAAACAGTAAGCTTTTAACTGATTTAAATTGAAATCAATGATCTTAAGGCATTTAGGGAGAAATTCACTCAATGTTCAAGCCCTTTCTCAAATGTTCATTGAGGCTATTTCAGTCAGCAGTTTCCTGACTATTGGACCATCTACCAACTCCTTAGTTTCCAATTTCAAGAGTTATTGTTTTGTTGAGCCAATTTACTTAGAGAAAATGTAGTCTACAGATGCAGGGTAAAATAATACTGCGAACGCTTTGACTATGCATTGAATAAGTTCTGATGGGTCTCTTTCCAGAGTTGTATCATTTCATTTAATTTCATTCCCGCTTCCTGAGAATTGCTGCTTACTCAGTGTAGCAGTTCCAGACAGTGGTTGAGCATGAGTGAAGTATTCTACCTAGAAGAAAAGATTAAAGTACTTTTCTCTTTATGTTTAAAAACTCCAGGCAAGAGGGACCTTTTATTTTAGGTATAGAGTAATCATGAGCATTAAACTTACTCATACATAGTCACTCAACTAATATTTATGCATATAATGAATTCATAGCCTGTGGGATCTTCCATGAATATGAGCGAAAGGCAAAGAAGTGCAGAATATGAAATAAAATGTTCCCTGGTTGAAGGAGAAAAACATTATTCATAGTGTAAATTCAGATTTAATATACAGTTAATGAGGGCAAACATAAATGGTTCCTGAAGAAGACCTTTATAATCTTTACAAGCTCTTGTGAAATGTGCAAAAAGCTTTCTCTAAATTCCAAAATACTCCATTCACCATTCAAACAGTTTCATCTACTCAAGGAAAATAATAGTATTTATGAATGCCTCCCAATCTGCCTGAATAATAACCACCTTTGTAAGAGTTGCAGTGGTTTTATTTCTTTCTTTTTTTTATAAAAAAATTTTTATTTTAAATATAAAAAATATATAAAAGAAAAATAATTATAACAAACATATAAAATTTTTAAA
>JANHFO010007151.1:0-10343 GCA_032468095.1 Pareas carinatus
CGTTGCATGAATACTCTGATTCCTACACGGGAAAAGACCCAAAAAACCCCAGAACTACATATATATATATATATACACACACAGAGAGAGAGAGAGAGAAACACCCCCACAACATGAATAAATGACACAATACCTCACGCCTTCCAGATATCTGGAAACTGGCCCTCACCAACAAATGAGTCCCAGCCACAAAAACCAACACTGGACTCAAAGCAGCACAAGACACCACCACTAATTTCCCTCATGAGACCCAAACTTACCCCATCCTATAAACAAAAGACAACCACCATCCAGAAACTAGACCATGGCTGCATCACCAGCTGTCACACACCCTGACCCCAAAACGAAACCAACTGACACACACCAAGAACATGAACACAGACCCAGATCTCAAACTCAAAGCCAAACCAAAACCCAGAACTCTATATCACAGCTACGCACTCAGGACATCACATCACAAAACTCAGAAAATCATATCACTAGAACTCAAAAAGTTACAACACTGCAAAAGACCCAGGAGATCACTGCACAAGACCCAGGACTCAAAGGAACTCACAAGGTCATCAGACAGTTCATTACCCAAGCTGTTAAAACACAGGAGACTAATAGAAAAGCAATCACTACACAAATACCCAGGAGATTACAACACAACAGCCCATTATATCAACATCAACTCCATCAACCAATGAAGAAGAAACAACTCAGCCAACCAGTCCAGCACACCAAACCCTCCCACTAGTATTTACAGATAAAAGGCAACTCCAATCATACTTTACTCGCACTAGCAAGAAGCCAAAAGCATTAGCCTGAAGATGGCAAGTCAGACCTCACTGAAACATCACCAAGATATTCTCTATCCTACAGGGGGAAAGACCCGAACACACCTAAACCTACATACCTGAAACCATGAAAATCTATGAATATATTGTGTTCGGGTTAGACCTTGCCAAAACGTCACCAAGAGACTTTCCACTCTACACGGGAAAAGACTGGAACACACCTGGACCTACGTGTGTGTGTGTGTGTGTGTGTGTGCATGCGCACGCACACACACACACACACATGCATTTAAATGCATTGGCCAACCAGCTCCAATGGACTCGTTATTCTTGTTATAATTATTCTTTAAAATGGTTCTGTATAAACCTGCATAATTCTTACAACCACAGGGGCACTTTAACTCCCCCCCCCATGCCTACCTCTTCCTTATTCATCTATGCTTTTTTTGTCCACCCTGCACCCTCTGTTGTATAATATAATCTTTCCCAATCTTATTTTTGGGAAAACACAGTATATAACACTCTCAGACTCTCCAATGCCACCATTTTAACTGTGTCTGCAAGGCTTAGTTTCCCTGTTTTAAAAATCATGGATCTTGTCCAGTGGCTAGTAAAAAGATGGCGTTCACAAATAAACAATCAACCCCCCCCACACACACACCTTTTATTACATGCACCATGCATGTGATTCATGTAAAAAAGAGGGAGGGCTTTTTTTCCAGCCCTACTCGAAAATCAACCTAGACTAGGCTATCAACTCCATAGGAAGGATAAAACTAGTTTTACTAAGGTAAGCTATAATAAACAGAATATTGCAAGTCTGATTTATACTCCAAGGAATCAGGAAGGTATCTGTCTGAGTCGCTTCCATCTTGGCTAGATAACAATTCCTGCATTCTATCATAAGACAATATTTCTTATTCTCAACATTCCTATTATGTGGTTGTGATCTTGATTTCTTTTAACCCTTTGAAGTTGTTCCTGCTATTTGGCATATCCTTCTATATAAAAGTATCCCTGCAAGACCATTGTTAATTTATTTCTTAAAGTGCCTCATTCTGTGAATGAATTAAAAACTGAATTAAAAGCCCATTATCTCCTGCTTAATGAGTATAGATCTTCTGTCAAGCACTGTCCCCAGCTTAATACCTCATCCAGAGATTATTTATATCTGAGATCTCTAAGAATTAAGGGAGGGAGAAAGATAATTCTTTCTATGTTGATGCTTGTTTTTGTTCAGTTCTGGCATTAGTACAATAATGTAGCATTTGGGAGAAAAGATACAGCCAAGCAAGCCAGCACTGGAAGCTAAGATGGAGAAGACTTCCACAGCTACCATATACTTTCCTTTGGTGCTGAAATAGGTGGGAATGAAAGACAACCAAACACTACAAAACATCAGCATGCTGAAAGTGATGAACTTGGTTTCATTAAATCTGTCTGGCAGCTTCCTTGCGAGAAAGGCCACTATTAAGCTGATGATGGATAGAATTCCCATGTAGCCCAAGACAAGGTAAAACATGGTGGGAGAACCTGCATTGCATTCTGCTAAAATCTCCATTGCCTCTGAGTGTTTGTCCAAATCAGGAAATGGGGGAAACATTCCTAGCCAAAAGGCACAAATGCTTATTTGAATCAGAGAACAGAAAAAAACAATGGAGAATGCCAGTCTTTTCCCTAACCATTTCCTCATCTTAGATCCTGGCTTGGTGGCCATGAAAGCTACAACCACAGTTATGGTTTTGGCCAACACAGAAGAAATGGCCATTGAAAAGATGATGCCAAAGGTAGATTGTTGGAGGAAGCAGGTCACTTTTCCTGGCTGTCCAAGAAACAGCAAAGAAGAGAGAAAACAGAGTAGGAGAGAGATGAGAAGAATGTAACTGAGGTTCTGGTTATTGGCTTTGACAATGGGTGTATGTCTATACTTAATAAATAATTCAAGTACCCAGGCTGTGGTTACTGAGAAGCAAAGAGCAAATGAAGCTAGAATGAGTCCTAAAGGTTCTTCCATTGCCAGAAAGCTGATTCTTTTGAACACACATCCATCTTGGTCTTTGTGAGGATATTGATCTTCTGGACATTCATAGCAGTCATTCATATCTAGAGAAGGAAATAAAAGTTCAAGGAAAGCTATTGCTCTTTCTAACTTCTTTATTCATGTAAATGGCTTAGAATTCTTCAAAGTTTTGTTCATCAGAACTTCTATGTATCTGACTTCTGATGAACAGCGCAGTGGTGAAGCACTGTTTGACAACTCGTAGGCCGGGATGGTTCCAAGCCCAGTTCTGAGCCCTAAGTTGCCCTGGAGAGGCAATGAAGAGGAGAGGATGTTCTGCGGTCTCAGGGAAGGTGGCGACCATCCCCAGACCGGGAAGAAATTCCTCAAAAAGTTTACAAAGCTGACTGTTGAAACATAGCATTTAACTGCAGATGAGTTGAGAAGCAAAAATGGTTTAAAAGTCAAACACCAAAAGAGACATTAAATCAACATACAACAACCTGGGTGAGTCCTAAAAATTCCTACTTCAAAAAAAAAAAGTTACCTGATTAAATAGAAGATTTGAAAAGAAATAAAATACCTGGAAAGAGAAAAAATGGTGACTGAATACAGAAGGGCTCATTAACTTTATAAAATATTTTGTATAGAAATAAAGACTTTAGAAAGAAGAAAATACTTTGAATTAATATTAAAGTTTAATGGAAGGTTACATTTCCATATCTTGTACTAGAAAAGATTTTGTCGTAAAGATTTATTGATGTTTAAATAAAAGTGAAATGACTCTCGGTGTGTGAAAGCAAAGCCTGACCTTTAAAAGAGCAGCTGTGAACTATTCTTTGAAAATGAAAAATAAACATTTGGACTTACAAAGAAACAAAACTGTGAAACTTTTCTGCAAATTGAGTAAGTATTAAAATTCTCTATATTAGAAATAATGACAGGAGAAATGGAAAGTTCCCAAGTGATGTTAATGACATTTCAGCAATTATTTGAGAAGTGTTTCCATCAATATTCTGAGGAAATGGATGCTAATTTTTAAAGAATTCATCAAAAGTTGGATGAACAAAGAAATATGATTATACAGAAGCCAAAAAGGGGAGAATTTAAAGAAAAGAGGGATTTAAAAGTGGAGACAATAAAAGAAATTCAGCAAACTTTTGTGGATTTGAATTTTGTGGATTTGAGTGGAGAGTTTTAACTATTATACAAAACTTCAAAGAGTGGTTAAGGAAAGGCAAAAGGAGTTTTTAAAAAGGATGTTAATTGCGCTGATGGCAAAGAGCAGTATGATTGGACAAATGAGTATTCCAACGAAGGGAATATACAAAATACACTTAAGAGGATATAATAATTCAACAGAGTTACTTTTGGGATTGATGGAGAGGATGAGAAGATTGAGAGAGGCAGATGCAATACCTGAGGAAAAGGAAATTCAAATGTGGGAGATATGGAAAAATGGACAGATAAGACTATCGTAAATGACTGGACTTTAAACTTCAGAACCTTATTGACTTATTGGCAAAGTAAATTACCAGCTCAAGTGTCTTTTGATATAATTAAAAAATGTTATATTAAAGATATGATTATGGATATAATTTGAAAAAATGTTATGATAAGGATGTACAAAATGAGAATTTTGTAGAACCTTACTGGTAAAGTAAGATATCAATACAAGTAAATATTGATAACATTAAAAATTGTTATGTTAAGGTTGTAAGTTTAAGAAATTTGAGGATGTTTTATAAAACAGCAGGATATTTAAAACTGAGTTATGATGAAAAATAGAGTTAGTAAGGATGCAAAACTAGCTAAAAGTTTCAAGATACTTAAAATAGGTTTATGTAGTGATTTTTATAAGATGTTTTTTAAATCTGAAACTATTTAAAAGGTTCAGGATGTTTAAAATAGATTCAAATATGAAAGAAAAATAAGTGAAAAAGATTAAGGTGGAAGATATGGGGGAAAACCTAAATAGATAGAGATATTGTAAATGAATGCAGTTTAATTCTAGAACTTCATTAGTAAATCAGAATAGGAGTCTAAGTGACTATTGATATAATTGAAATGATATGACAAGGATGTAAAAACGGAGAATTTTGAGGATGCTATATAAATATGATATTATTTAAATGGTTTAAGATGCTTAAAATGGTTTTGTATGAAGGTTTAAGGACTGGAAGAGGAAAAATTAATACGTTTGTAATTTTCGCAGTAATTTAGATAAAATGTTTTGTAAAATTATTTGAAAGATTTAGGATGTTTCAAATGGATTTAAAAGTTGTATAGATGGTTAGATAAGAGATGAAAGAAGTAGGTGGGAAATAGCATTAGCAAATTCGTGTAAGAAATTTGAAATGTGTATCCAGTGGGCTGATGTTGATGGAAATATCTAAGCAGGTTTGACTTTTGTTTTTTGTTTGTTTTTTAAAATTTTAAAAATGTCACCCCAAAAAAGTAATTCTATGTACCTCTCTGGGTTGAAATCTTTCCTTCTGCACATGGCGCACAGTCATAGCAGCAAAACATTGCTCCTTCTTTCTTTGCTTTTTGTTCACCAGGTCGGCAGGAATCACTGCACACAGAAAGGGGAGTCACCTTAACCATAAAAGTAGAAGAGAAATAGAGGATAATAAAAGTAATTGTGGGAAGTGTTAGATTTGTTTGTGAAACAAATGTATTCTTTTAGAAATATTATGCCTGAACAAAATGATTGATTGGATTTGATCTTCCCCCCCCCCAAAAAAAATTTTTAGGGCAGGGAGAGGACTTTCTGTGAAAGTAAAATGCCTTCTGAAACCTTCCACAGAGGTGAACAAATCCAATTTTATTCAGATGCTGCAAACAATGATTTGATTCAAACATTTGATTGATTGTGCTTCACTTTATTTTCTGAATTGGAGCTTTAATAACTGAAGTACAAAGTTGGAAGGGAACTTGGAGATCTTCTAGAACCTCTACTATTTCAGATAAATGGTTGTTCAATCTTTTCTTAAAAACCTCCAGTGATGGAGCCCTCACAACTTCTGGAATTAAGTCATTCCAGAGGTTTATTGTTCTCACTGTCAGGAAATTTCTCCTTATTTCTAGATTGCTTCTTTCCTTGATTAGATTCCATTCATTGTTTCTTGTACTGTCCTCTGGTGCTTTGGAAAATAGATTGGCAGTCCCTTAGATATTGAAACATTGATATCGAATGACCCATCATTTATTATTTATTGATTGAGTTTATTAAGTACATTTTAATTTTTCTGAAGACAACTTACTTAAGAATCGTCCTTCATTGTTATCTACATAAGAGCAACCTTATGAGTTAATAGAGAGCAACTACCATAGTCACCCAATGAGTTTCCATAGTTGGAAGTAGACTTGAATTTCAATTCCCCCATTCTTGCATCTATCTCAACCATTATCCTACAGGCTTGCCTTTACTGTACAAGTAGTCTTCTAATCAAATATGATATTTGTGATCATGTTTTGCGGTAAAATGCTGTAACTAGGAAAAAATACACTGGCGTAGGAGAACATTTGCACTTTTTTCAATCATTATAATTCAACTGGATGGGAAAAAAACCCTGCTATCTCAGTCCTTTCCACCAAGAGATGAATTTCATGGGTGGAAGGCAGTTATCTTTAACTTTGTTAAAGATAAATATGAGAAATGCTCCCAATGTGAGAGAGAATGCAAAAATATAAGTAAAACAAAATAAACTGCTTTATTAATCTTTGCAAAGAGGTATTCATATGCCTAGAGCAAATCTAGACAAACATGTATTCCATACTTGGATTTTTATAAGGAATGGCACAGACTGGAAACTCCCTTTTTTCAGCTCATCAGCCAGACCATTTTGGCTTGAATATATGTTATGAAACTGATCACTTGCGTACATGGTTGTATGGTTACATAGATTTCTCAACATCCGGATATGTTGCAAATATTGTTTGTGCAAGCTAAGTCCAGTTCTCTGATATTCTCCTGGTAGGATTATTGGAATATTGGGGCAGATATATATATATATCTCCCAAAAAGACAAGTAGGTCTGTGAAGAAGATTTCAAGAAGAGAAATTTTCCCACTGAATATCTTTTGAAATGATGGTGCTGTGTTGAATCCTGATTGAAAACCCTATCCTTGTAAAATGCTGGAAAATATCTCTTTTCTTTGGAGTAATCTCCCTAGTCCCAATTATTCAGCCTGCAAATTTGTTGGATAATTTCAAAAGACCTTTTGATCCCAGGTCTATGGAATGGAATTGGTGGAAAATTGGTTTGCTGGAAGTTTAAATAACTTTGATTTAAAGTTATTATAAAGTTCTCAAGCACATCTAGCATCATAAAGAATACTTTGATTTTTATGAAATTATACACATGATGGCAAATATGTTGAGAAATATTATTACGTACATCTCAAAATTCTGAATGTGATGCATAGCACTATGTTTGTCTGAAAGTCTTAGTATAATGATATATTATGCAAAGCTTTAATTTCATCTTTAGTTTCATCTCCCTAATCAAAGAATCCCCACCTGATTAAAGCTCCTGTGCCATTCAATTATATTTTTATTAATAATGGTTTGATTTCCTTCTAGCACCTTGTGATCCACTCTTCCGATTTTGACTCTATGGAAAGACATGTTTGGAAATACAATTATGTTTATTATATCAAATTCAGCAATTGCTTCTTTGTTTTCATTAAAAGACACTTCTTCTCCCACTGAGTTGTTAAATGAAATTTCCTGAAGAAATAGGTGGAGCTAGTGCAGAGAGAAATAAAAAGCAAATATGATACTTCATGGCAGGATTTTTGCAAATAACAAAAGGCAAAGAAACAAAAAGCAGACGTGTCCCAAATGGGCTTTTTCCAAAAGCCAACTAGACTTTCTTGGGTTTCTTGCTTCTTATTCAAGAAGCTTCTTCAGTTCTAGAAGCTTCCAGAACTGAAGAAGCTTCTTGGATGAGAAGTGAAATATTTTCAAGAAAAAAACAAGAAATTCCATTTCTTATAGAACTTATAGAACAGGTCTCTTTGGGACAACTATGACCTGAATGATTGACAATCTCCATACACAAAAAGCAGACATCTAAGAAAGACAGTTAATTTTTTTTAAACAACTTTCGACTTTCTTCTTAAGTTGCACATGGGTAGCTGATTTAATAAGAAACACTGTTGTTGTTGCTGCTGCTGTGACTATTAGTTATTCAAATATTGTGTTAATCTGTTCTTTATAGAACAATGTTTTATCAACTATGTCGGCGTTTTGACATATATTTTGATAGGGATAGCAATCTGAAGGTATGCTCTTTGTTGAACAATGTTTTATCAACTATATCTGTATTTTGAGATAACTTTTGTTATGGAAAGCAGTCTGGATCTAGTAAGTGAATGAATTAATGCATAAACACTCTTTTTCAGTTGCTTCATTTGCAGTTCATTTCACTTGTATCTGACTCTGTCAGATACATTTTCATTCTGCATTGGAGATTTTACCTGCCAAGTCTCAACTTTTCCAAATCTGTACTTGGATCCAGAGGAAACCCTGGTGTGCAAGGTATGTGCCAAAGCAGAGACAGCATTGTAGATGCTGTAGCTGTGACCAGTCATGTTCATCTCAAACACAAGTCCAGGAAGGCTCCTAAGTTGCTCCTCCCCAGTGCATGTTCCATCCTTTTTGTCTAGCACAACGGAATCTGGAAAAGAACAGTCAAAGGCTTGCTCCCAAAAGTCCTTGAGGAAATTGTCTTCTTGGACCAAGTCTGGTTTTACATCTTGAAGGAACATTTCAAACTCTACATATTCCCTTGAGTGAATCGAGAAGGAAATGGTGCCATGGAAGAGATCAATATTTTCTTGTGATAAGAAACTTGTCATAGCAAAATCAATCTGGGTTGTTGTAATCCATATTCTTCCAAAATGTTCACCAAGTTGAAATCCTGCATCTGCCATAGTTACCAACATGCTGAGCCGCATAATAGTTAGAGTCTCACCATAAACCAACCATGCTCGGGTTTTCATGTCCTGCAAACGTAGAGAAGTTTTCCAAACCAACTGATGTAGGTCTTCAAACGTAGGCAGAAGACTTTGATTGGGGATTCTTTCTGTGAAGGCTGAGCAGATGCCATTTTGAGAAAGCAGGGGTTTCAGGGCTTTCAAAAAAGATTCTCCACTGTCACCTTCCAGAATGAAAAATCCAATCCAAATCCAGTGAAAATGCTTGAGCAAATGAATAATCCCAATATACAGATGGCTTTCATTTGGAACCATGCGGTAGAAGGAATCACCATGTCTCCTATTAAATCTTTCTGAACTAAATGATCCATAGGTCAGCTAAAAAAGAAATGTAGAAAAATTTTGTAGTGTTGAGCTTTGAAGCACACCAATTGTGTACATCTGTAGATATATTTGTGGAAGGTAACATAAAATTATGAGGAATGATACAAGATTTAGAGCCATTTACATTAAAGGATATGTTACATTCCTCTGATTCTATAAACTGTATATATTTGTGAAAAACAGGGCAATAAGAATTAATCTTGAAGTCTTGATATATTATCTCTACATTGTGAATTTAATGCCTGCATATGTTAGCTAAGAAGATGCAATAGAGATGTTCTTATATTCCTATACTTATAAGCAGCAATTTGTATTCCCTGCTAATATATGCCTCTTTAAAATCTCCCCCAGAAAGTCTGAATATCCCCACTTCTTCCTGAATAAATCTTACCTGTGGAATTCGATAGAGATTTAAGATATCTGCCATAAAGAAGGAAATGTCAGAATTCATTGCCCCAACAACGGCTATTATTTTTTTCTGGCTACAACATTCATAGTTGGGAATAAATTTGTTTGAATTGAAAAGAAGGTCCAGTGTGGTTCGAAAGGTCATTTTTGCATTATAATAGTTGTCGAATATGCGGAATCCAAGAGTAATATTGGGTAAGATATGAGGGTTTTTGTTAACTTCATGTACAGAGAATGCCAAAGCCAAGATGTGCTGGTAAAACTTTGTTATCATACTGTGAATAGAATTGAAACTTTCTGTCATCAATGATAGGTGTAGCACTTGCAGGTATGGATATTTAAGGAATTTATTTCTTTTTTTAAAAAGAAAGAAAGACCATCACCCTGCTTCTCTTTCCTTTGAATTGATGAGACATTTTTGTTGTTCAGTTGCTATGTTGTGTCTGACTCTTTGCGACTTCATGGATTACAACACTCCAGGCCCATGTTCTCCACTATCTCATGGACTCTGTCCAAAGCCATGTCCTCTGTATAAATGACATTATCTAACCATATAATCTTCTGTTGTCCCCTTCTACTTTTGCCTTCAGTCTTTCCCAACCTCAACATCTTTTCCAAGGAGTTGACAAGACATTGTAATATTCTTAATTTTTTTTTGTCTGAATGTGCTGATTCTTGATTCTGTGGAATCGCATTGAGTCCGTAATCTGCACCTCAATAACTGTCTGGTTTGGCAAGATGAATATAGATTTCAAAGAATAATTAGAACTGCAGAAAAAATAATTGCTACAAAACTCCCCTCCATTGAAGATCTGTACACTGAACGA
>JANHFO010007152.1:5634-16580 GCA_032468095.1 Pareas carinatus
AGATGGCATTTAGATCCGAAAAAGTTAGCTAATATGTATCCAAATGTTCAAGCTAAATGTTGGAGATGTGATTGTGAAGATGTTACCTATTTTCACATTTGGTGGACTTGTAAAAAGGATAAAGCATTTTGGATAAGAATATGGTGGATTATGCAGGATGGGTGTCCCTATCCCTGCCTATTTCTCGCACATGCACAAATGAGGATTTATTTCTGAATTGCCCTTGTAGAATTTCAGGTAGTCCTTGACTTATAACCATTTGTTTAGTGGCCGTTCAAAGGTACAACCCCACTGAAAAAATGACTTGTGACTGGTTTTCATACTTATGACCGTTACAGCATCCCCATGGTCATGTAATCAAAATTCAGGTATGTTGCAACTGGCATGTATTTTATGATGATTGCAGTGCCCCAGGGTCATGTGATCATGTAACTTTCCCAGCTGGCTTCTGACAAACAAAGTCAGTGAGGGAAGCCAGATTCATTTCATAACTGCATTGTTCACTTAATAACTGCAGTGATTTGCTTAAGAACTGTGGCAAAAGAAGTTCATAAAATGAAAATTGCAAAGCAATTGTCTTGCTTTGCAATGAAAATATTGAGCTCAATTGTGATCGCAGGTCCGCGGGAAGGGGCTACCCTTATCGGATTTGCAAATGACAAAAAGCCAGGAGGAATTACAAATAATCTAGAGGACAGTTGTCCGTTTCAAAGGAGTCCGGTAAAAGTTGAAACAATGAATGGAAACCAGCAAGATAAATTTGCAAAGCTCAATTTAACTCCTATATTTGAATGGGAGAAATAAAAAACATAGGTATCGGGTGGGAGGAGGCATTATAGTTGCAACACTACATTTCTAGTGGTTTTGAGTATCTTAGATCAAAATGAGCCAAACAGGTGGTGCAACTGCAAAACAACATTTTCACTTTCACTTCACCCAGTAAAATAATTTTCTTACAGAAGAGCAAAAGTAGGAGATGAGCAGGCTGAGCGAGGGATCAAATGCGTCATCAGTCATGAGTCCCTTCATTCCCACAAGAGATCAAAGTCCAGCCCACTGTGACTTTCTTACCTCCCGCCAAATTGCATTGACTGTTAGTAGTTCAGATTTTTGTAGAGAGCTTAAGCTTACAATAAATGTTTAACAAGAAAGATTCACCGGAAAAGGGAAGAAGATTCGAATGACCATTTCTAACTTATTAGTGGTCATCAGCGAGCTATACCCTGAGATTTGAACCTGGGCTGATTTACTTACTAGGCTAAGTAATTTAGTACAACCAGGAGTCACACCTCATAAGAGTCTAATACTCCCTGAACTAAGTCAGCAAAGCAAGAGGCTGTGGTTTAGTGGCTAAGTAAATAAGCCAGATTCGAATCTCAGGGCATGGCTTGCTAATGACAACTAATAAGCTAGAAATGGCCTTTTTTATAAGACACCTGTTTTTTTTCTGAGTACAGAAAGAAGTGAACTACTCCCTTTATGCTTTTCAGCCCCAGACTAGGAGCTTTATCAGGACTGTTATTAGGCGACACACTTTTTTATAACAGCAACAGCAACAGCTTGTAAAACTTCTTGCTGCTAGAAATAGCCATTTGAGTCTTCCTTCCTTTTCCAGTGAATTTTTCTTGATAAACAGATCACTTGTAAACTGCCTACTATGGCCCTAGTCTGGGCTGAAGGGAAAATACGGAAAATATGGAATGGGATATTCCATCCCTGCATCCCTACGCACGGTCACTCAAGCCCTTGTTATCTCCCGCCTGGACTACTGCAATGCTCTCAACATTGTGCTCCCCTTGAATCGCACCCAGAGACTTCAGTTGGTCCAGAATGCGGCCGCGCGGGGGATTATGGGAATGAGGGGTCGTTCCCATGTGACTCCTCTCCTGCGCGAGCTGCACTGGCTTCCTGTGGTCTTTTAGGTGCGCTTCAAGGTGTTGGTTACCATCTTTAAAGCGCCCCATGGCTTGGGCCCTGGGTATCTACAGGATCGCCTATTGCCAGCAATTACCTCCCACCGGCCAGTACGCTCCCACAGAGAGGGCTTTATCCGGGTGCCGTCAGCCAGACAATGTCAGCTGGCAACCCTTAGGGGTAGAGCCTTCTCTGTGGCAGCCCCAACCCTGTGGAATGAACTTCCCCCAGAATAGAATTCCGGACCTCCGGGTGTTTCACCGTACCCTCAAAACCTGCCTATTTATTCAGATCGAGTTGTCCTAATTTTTCTCCTTTTATTGGAATTGATTTTATTTGATCATTTGCTTTGGGGGTTTTAGAATAGTTTTAAATTTTAAATTTTAAAATTTTTAATAATTGTCTAATTGTTTAATATTTTTCTATATCGATGTATTTTTATCTGGCTGTTCACTGCACTGAGTCCTTCGGGAGAAGGGCGGTATATAAATTTATGAAATAAATAAATAAATAAATAAATTCAAGGTAAAACCAGGAGTCCCACCTCAGAAGAGTCTTACAATAAATCTCTATACCTATTTGAACTGCCTGGGTCTCCTGTTGTCTCTGACGCTTGACATACAATGGGTTACAGGTTGTCTTTAACTTACGGTCACAATTGAGCCGAATCTTCTCATTACTAAGCAAGACAGTTATTGAGTCATTTCTCATTTTACAACTGTTTTTCCATGGTTGTTAAGCGAAACACTGAAGTCATTAAGTGAATTGTGTGGTGGTTAAGCAAAATTGGTTTCTCCCATTTGACTGTGCTTGTCAGAAACTCCCTAAGAAGAAAATCCCTGTACCCCAGGACACTGCAACTCTGATAAATGTGTGCCGTTTGCTAAGCATACAAAATTCTGCAACAGCAGTAAGTGTGAAAACTGGTCATAGGTCATTTTTTTTCAGTGCCGTTGCAACTTTAAATGGTCATTAAGCAAATGGTTGTAAGTCGAGAACTACCTGTAACTCGCTTTAGAGTCCCCATGTGTAAGGGTCCCATCAAATTATGGCTCAGGGTTTGAAATGATCAAACGGCTTAACATTTTGCTTGCATGACACTTAGGTTAATCAGCTAAGTGGAATCCCAAGGGTCACTGGAGTTGGGATTTCCCTTCACAGAAACTGCTTTATTGAGTCAGTTTGTGTAAAAGGATTGTGGCAGGGATTTTGGAATTTTTTTGTCCCCCTCTCAACAAAGAGACAGGGGGGGGGGAATCTGACATCTCGCTCACAATCTTGCTTTCTGGAAGCCTTATAAATGCTTGGCCACGATTGTATACATGAATCCAAAATCGAGATGGGCTTTGATAAAAGCTTTCCTGAAGCTTGAGCTCTCGGTTAGAAGCAACATTAAAGCGATATGCTCTTCCATCATGTTTTATCTTCCTTGAAAGGATGTGTCCAGACAGCAGTTTCCTTCCTTCCAGGATGCCCCATGAGAGATCAATATCATTTCTCAGAGGGTTGTGAAATGGAGGAATTACTTCTGGCTTGCAATCAGAGAATTTTTTTCAGATTCCAGAGATACCACAACTTGCCGCAGACTTAGAGAATGTCAACTATTTGGCAGTTTCCGCCACCATCCCTAGTAATCCCTTCTTCACATCCCTTTGAATCCTAACCGGATTCAGAGTGGACAATTGAGCTTTTGCCTCCGATCATCTCCAGATGTTCTGAACCAGTGTTTCTAATTTTGGCAACGTAAAGATCTGTGGACCTCAAACTCTCAGAATTCTGGAGGTTTAGTTCCACATACCTTCAAGTTGTCAAGGTTGAGAGACACAGTTCTGGACAAGACTCCTGTCCATCTGCTCACTGAGTATGTTTGAGTGAGGGAGACAGGTCAACTTTCTTGGCCAACACCAACAAAAGATCATGAGAAGTTGTCACCAGTTAGATCGAACTTCTTGATCTCTCCAGTAGGAGAATTCTCAGGCTTTCAACCTACCCAGGACAATTCCCTTTGACTCACATCCAGAAGAAAGGTGGACTTAATCAACCTGTCAGAATAACAGAATTACAAGAGTTGGAAGGGACCTTGGATCTCTTCTAGTCTAGCCCCCTGCTCAATAGGAAACACTACATGATTCCAGACAACTTTGCTGTCCAGGTTCTTCTTAAACTCCTCCAGTGATGGAGCACCCACAATTTCTGAAAGCAAGCAATTCTATTGATTAATTGTTCTCACAGTAAGGAAAGTTCTCCTTAGTTCTAGATTGCTTCTCTCCTTGATTAGTTTCCATCCATCGTTTCTTGTCTTGCTTAAAGGTGCTTTGGAAAATAGGTTCACCTCTACTTCTTTATGGCAACCCCTCAAATACTGGAACATTGCTGTCATGTCTCCCCTAGTATGTCTGTAAATAAAACAGTTTGGATTTTGACCCAATGACTAAAATCCAGAACTCATCACGTGAGCAGTGAGTTCCAAAGCAACGAGTTAGTCAGCTGTGTAATGCTGCATACTTGCCCATGGATAGGTTTTAGTGAGCAATTCCCTCTGAAAATTAATGAACTGAAATTTCCAGATAAACAATGTCTAAGGGGAAAAGGACAATACAGGTAGTCCTTGACTTATGACAACAATTGAATCAAGATTTATGTTGCTCATTTGTTAAATGAGATTTGCCTCTTTTATGACCTTTCTTGCCACAGTTGTTAAGTGAATCATGGCAGTTGTTAAGGTAGTGATACGGGTTGTTTAAGTGAATCTAGCTCCTCCATTGTTTGTCAAAAGGTTGCAAAAGATGATCACATGACCCTGGATCATTGACACCGTCAGAAATATGAATCAGTGGCCCAGCATCCAACTGTTGGTCACGTAACTATGAAATGTTGTAAATGTGAAGAACGGCCATGTAGGTTTGAACAGTCACTAAACGAACAGCCGTAAGTCAAGGATTACATTTGTGAAGAAAACAAAGGAAGGGAAGAATAATCCATACAGAATTATGTTTGTATGTTTTTATATGCCTGTAAGCCGCCCTGAGTCCTTCGGGAGAAGGGCGGGGTATAAATAAAATTTTATTATTATTATTATTATAATTCCAAATAGGATCAGTACAGTTAGCCTAGTTTCCTTCTTGAATAAGCTAACTTTCATCTCATGCTTATTGCAGGGAAGTTCAGGGAGAAATATTTTGGACCTTTTCTGGAATGTCACTTCCTCCCTCCCTCCTTCGCTCCCTCCCTGTTTTTCACCCTTGAGAAGAAATTACCAGAGAACTATAATTTAGAATTCTCCCATCTGTTCTGAAATAGGCATCAGACCATCTAACTTCTTTCTTCTCGTAATTCCATGGGGCAGAAGTTTTCTTTCGCTGGTCCAGGCAAAGGAACCTCTGGATAGAGTACAGTGTGGGGGGAAAGCACTCTCTTCTCATCGTTACCTACTTTTTAAACCTTTATTAGACAACTATAATATACAAACAATTAGAAAATATAACTTTAAAAAAAGAAGAAAGAAAAGGAAAGAAAAATCAAAATAAAGATGCCCATTCTTAAAAACTAAAATTGAATCAGTGCCTACTTCCTCCTTACTTGATACGCTTGGTCTCTGAGCTTTGCAGCGGTAAGCTGGAGATTAATGTGAAGAAATAGAATATCTCTATGGCTGCAAAAAGTAATTCAAGCTGCTGCAACGGCGTAGTTTAAGAAATGAGGGGGCTCAATGCATCACCATGTTTGGAGCAACCCTCTGAAGGAGGAAATTTTAAAAATCTGCTAAATGCCATATGCTTTCCAGTAGTCTAAAGTAAGAGAGAGGCATATACAGCACAGCTTAGAAAGAGGGGTTAAATATCTATATATGATAAAAAGCTTATACGAAACATTTCAAAGGGTTGTAAAAATAGTAGTAGTATGCATGTGAGTGCAACAGCATATAAAAAGTCATGAAACCTTTGATGTATGTTATAATTTGGAACCGTGCCTACTCAGCTGATTGTAAAGAAACTCTTCTTGGAAAACGATCCTGACTCAAAATGTTTTCCCACAGAGAAATCAGAGCAAGCTTTCATCCAGCTCTAGCTTAACGTTGTAGATAGATTCCAGGAAAATCAGACCCACTGCACCTGAAGGAAATCTTTGAGACGAATCTATGTGTAGTCCTTGTCTTATGAGCATAACAGAGCCTGCCCATCATGGTTGTAAGTCATGAACGGTTGTAAAACAGATCTCCCAAGTGACTTACACAATTTTATGACCTTTTTTGTGGCACTTGTTAAGCGACAGCTGTGATTGTTAAGCAATCGCTGCCGTTGTCAAGCAAACCAATGGTTTGCTATGGGCCGGTTTGGCCAAAAACTGGATGTCATATTGAGGTTTGGCAAAAACATGGTAAAATGTGGTGACATGACTGCGGAATAGCGCTTAGCAATAGCACATAGACTTATATACCACTTCACGGTGCTTTACAGCCCTCTCTGGGCAGTTTACAGAGTCAACATATTGCTCCCAACAATATGGGTCCTCATTTTACTGACCTCAGAAAGATGGAAGGCCTAGTCAGCCTTGAGCCAGTGACAATCGAACTCTTGACAGTGGGCAGAGTTCGCCTACAATACTGCATTCTAACCAGTGCACCACCATGTCTCCTGAAATGCTGGATAAAGATGTAAATGCGGGCCGATTGCAGGCTGCCCAAATTGCGACTATGTGACTGTGGCAGGGGGGAGGCAGCAGAACTGGGGTCATAAGTACTGCCAGGGAGGTCCATTATAATTTCAACCAGTCCTCTAAGCGATCAATCGTAAGATGAGAACTGCCTGTGGATTCTTGAAGAGGCACAGTGAATATAAAAATCCCTATGTGGGAAAATGTTGCTTTAGGGAATAGCTCCAGTGGTCTGAATAAATCTGGTGGTTAACATGTAGCAGTGTTAGCCTATGGATCTCAACATCTGAACATCCCATGTGAATGTCCCCAAACACATGCACAATTGTAGACAACTGTTGGTTTCTTTCCATGGGAAGCAGTATCACCCCGATGGTCAGAGATGTAATTTCCCAGTCAGCTGCAAAGTGGTCGTGTGGGTTGTTTATCCTCCGGAATTTCAAACTGAGCTGGAGTTGATGGACAGGAGGCTCAGAACAAGGATTTTGCTCCACAAGCTCTGGAAGGTTGAGGTTAATATAAATAATGGATTCCTTTTCAGTTCTTTGGGATGTTCTGCTTTATAATTTTCCCCACTGAGGGAAGGAAAATCTGGTCTGGATTTCAGCAGCAAAAGGAGGGGAAAAAAACCCAAAACCACACTGATGCTACTTGAAGAGGAGGAAGTTTTATTTCCAAGAATCAAAACCCCTGGAAAGTTGACCAAAACATATGAACCATTGTAGCAACAATATTTATAGTATTCTAAATCAGTTTCTTAATCGGCCTGTCTTGTTTATTTTTTTTATTTTTTAGCCGGAAAAATACATTCTTATTATCCCGGAAAAAGAGCTAATTAAAACAAGTAATGATCGAATCTTTTCCTTTAAACCAGTGCCCCCCACAACCTTTTGGGCACCAGGGAGCGATTCCATGGAAAAAGGTTTTTCCATGGACTGGTCAGGACGTGGTTTTGCATACTGCTTGCATCTTGCGAAGCAGGACTTGGCTTGTTTGTACAGCTCGGTTGCTGGCATGCTGCGGCCTGATGCCGGTCCCCAGATTGGGGGTTGGGAACCCCTGCTTTAAACTATAACTGTTATAATTAAGTCTACATGGTGAAAATTAAGTTTGGTGTGTTTGCTTCCTTTTTATAATTCATTCATTTATAATTTATTTAATGCATTTAATCAATTTTTATGTTTGCTTAATAGTCTAAAGGATTTCCTTTTTATTATCGCTTGTTTGCTTTCCCCCTTCCCTTTTCCTGAGGTTCCTGTTGACTATTTAACCACTTTGTCTCACTGATTGATAACTTGGTTAGAGCTTAGGTTAGTCAATATGTGATTTCTTATACAACAGTCCTAATACACTTTATACACATTTATAGATCCTTCCCACACTAGCTCAAAAACAAATAGTCGTGTCTACCTTGCTTCCCCCTCAAATAAGACCTAACCAGAAAATAAATCTTAATGCGTCTTTTGGAGCAAAAATTAATATAAGACCCGTTCTTGTTTTTGAGGAAACACGGTATTTGGATTTGATGACTGGAACTCTGCCATTGGAATCTCCCGATTGAAGTGGATTTCTGAGAAGTCTAGGGCGGGTGGAAGTGGTGTTTTCCATTGCTTTCCCCCCCTTCCTTCTGAGACCTCCTCTCAAAGGTTTCCTCCCTTGGGCCTGCAGCAGAAGTGTTACTCTGTGTGCTATTTCTGCTGCTCCAGGAATGCCTTGTGGATCAAACTTGGTATCTTCCTTGGCCAAAACTCGAACATAAATGAATTATTCTACCACTTTTACAAAAGGAGAAAGTCTGTAACCGTGTCAACTTAGACTCCCCCCCGCCTTCATCTGCTACCTTTGAGGTTAAAACTGTTCCAAACAGACACACACACCCGTCTGACTAAAAGTCTGAAAGGCATGCTGTCCCGCCCCCCCAAAAAAGCTTTGAAGTTTCTCCTGCTTATTTTTTCTGTAATTAATCCGAAGTAAATTCTGACTCTGGAATCGCCATGACCAATGTGTTGATCCTCTTTTTATTTATTTACTTTATCTATTTAGATTTATATACCGCCCTGCTCCCGAAGGACTCAGGGCGGTGTACAGCCATTAAAAAACATACAAATACAAACAATTTTTTTTAAAATTAGTTACACCGAATTAAATTAGGGGTTGATTAAAATACTTAAATCCAAATCAAACCCTGTTACGTTTAAAACCCCATCCCGAGGGGACATATAGGAAATCTTGAACCTACTCCATCTCTGCACAGCTCTTCAAATCCATCACTGATACGAGAACAGAGTGCTGTATTCCAGGGGCTTTTCCTAAATGACAGGTAGCCCTTGACTTACAACGGTTTACTCAGTGACCCTTCAAAGCTGCGATGGCATTGACTGTTTTTCACGCTGAAAGACAGTTGCAGCATCCCCATGGTCACGTGATCACAATTCGGACGCTTGACCACTGACTCATATTTATGATGGTTGCAGTGTTCTGTGGGATCATGAGATCACCTTTTCCGACCAGCAAAGTCAAGAGGGGAAGCCAGATTCACTTTAACAAGCGTGTTACTAATTTAACAAACTGCAGCGATTCACTTAACAACTGTGGCAAGGAAAGTTGTAAAATGGGGCAAAACCCACTTAAAACCGGCCCCCTAGCAATAGCAATTGGAAGCTCTGTTGTGATCACGAGCTGAGGGCTATCTGTATTTGTAGATTCTGATGAATGGTATGGAAAAAACCAACAATTAGAGGTGTATAAACTTGAAAACATATCTGGGGTTTACAACTGACATCTCCATCAGCTTCCATTGTTGGCTATCGGGAGGTTTCTTCCAGGAAATGAACCTTTTCTTTACTTCTTCATTCTTTTTTCCTTCTCTTTCTTCTCTCTTGCTCCCCTTCCTGCCTCTTCATGCTCTATTCTATGACTAGATTCCTGGACAGAATTGTATTTTCAGATTCTATTCAAAAGTTGGACCACAATACGCATCCATTTCCTGCTTCCTTCGTGGCTATTTCCTATCTTACCTTAAAGTCAACAGAAGTTAACAATGACCCCAAACCAGTTAACAACCGGAAACTCTTCCTGAATTTCAGTTTTCGAAGCTACTTCTGAGAACATACTTTTAATCATCATTTCCCTCTTTGGATTTTCTTAGGAAAATCTTCACAGCACGTCTCCTCTCTTGTCAACTAATTGACCCCAAACTTCTCCTTTTTCTAAGGATTTTAAAAGATATTTATGATGGACTGTTTTCCATTTAGGATGAAACATCTACTAAGTCTGTGATACTACGAGTTATTTGTCCTCCTATTTACTCAGGACTTTTGGGGTTTATGGTGAGATTTTATATCTGCGCAGAGCTTCAGATACAGTACTGGTCAGTATCATGTCCGCACACGCTAAGTGTCAAAACTGTGATGTGAGCAGTGGAGAAGTAAGAGTTCTCCATAGTAGGGAATATTATTTTTTCAGGAAGGCACAGTCTGAACTTCCCACTGCAGTGTTCAGTTTCCTTTTTCATCATCTGGAAATATTCTTCGCTGACTCATGAAGGATGGTTAAATGCCATTAACAAGGAAATGGACTACTATATAGGAGCCGCCACAGAATGTGCTATAAAAATTCAGGAGAAAAGAACCTAATCTACCCCACATTCAGATATGAAAAACATCCTTCTGTCTCTGGATTAATGTTAAAATACTCTTGTTCGCAGGCATCTGGGAATCTAATGATTCGAGTAACTCTTGAAATCTAGACTGGTCGCCCACCATTAATTCAGACCCAGGAGAAAACTTGATAATTCATCCTCATCCGGAGCGATAGCTAGTACATAAATTAGAAGCTTGATTCAGATTTGTGGTATCTCAACATGTGGCCAGGTGTGTTATGTGAATAGCAACAGGTACCATGGAGGTTTTGGGGATCAAAGACAAGACTGTACTCCCACCCTGAAGATGTGAAACAAGCTCCTTCAGTGGTAGACATAGCCTGGATATCAACATCAATGTCATCTTCATTATAGTCTATACCCTATTAATTCTCATGAATGAAGGCGAATATGCATATCCCAAGATAATGTTGCAGAATCCAATTTGAGTTGGTCACCAGAATCCGTGGTTTTGTCTTCTGAGCTTTTGGACTCATGCTGGAGCCCATTTTCAGGGACCTTCTCTCTAGCAGTGTGTGCTGTTGTGTGTGGTATTTATATGGTGCCTGTTGTATGTGGCTTTTTAGATGTTAATTGGAGTGTTGATGACTGGCTATTAAATCCTTGGCTATCATTTGCTTGTGTTGCCCAGTGCTCACCTTCTACCGTGTTTCCCCGAAAATAAGACACTGTCTTATATTAATTTTTGCTCCCAAAGGAGCCCTAGGTCTTATTTTCG
>JANHFO010007153.1:367-11037 GCA_032468095.1 Pareas carinatus
AGTCCACGCCATTCCGGGAAATTCAAACCCTACCTGTTATTGCCTTTAAATAAGGGACACCAAGCCTGTGCTGGTTGTCTCAGTTTATACTTGATAATAAAAGGTTCAGTTCAGCAGTGACTCCGTGTGTCATTACCCGCGCTAAAACATAGCCGATTCAGATTTTTCAACCAAAAACATGCAGTTCATTATTACTTTGTCCTGACCAATCTTGATCTTCCTTAAAAACGATTGAAACTAAATTCAAAGCACTATGCAGCTACCTTAATTATGTGTGTTCTGTTTAGTTTTCAAGCATACCCCAGTACACCATTCATTGGTGTTAACTACATGGCCCTTTATTGTATGAAACAGTCCCACTGAGATCTACATATGTGGGTCTGATTTGGGTAAATTGTAGGGATTACTCAGAAACATGATATTGCATTCCTTATTTATTCCTTTTATTTACTTTGTACTTCACTTGTACATATGGCTCTATTGTGTTTTATTTTTTTTAATGTTTTATCTTGTACTTTGGTGAAATCAGTAACAATAAAGATTGGTGTTAATATACTTTGAAAATCAAGAGACATCAAGATATAAGATGGTGCCTATTAGTGTATCAATTCATATTTATTCACTATAAAAACTGTTGCATCGCTATTAATGGGCTGGAAATTCCGGATTCAAAGCAAACTTTGGCAACCTCATAGCTGTCCTTAAAACTTTTCTTTTGTAAATGTCTGATAGTAAAATCAGTTCAGCAATGGAATCAAATAGAAGACTTCACTTTGTTAAATGGACAGCAATGGATGCTTTCATTTATATTCCTGCAGTGAGGGGTGATGGTGGTGGGTGTGATGGATTCTATAGCCTAAATAGCCTTTTCTATAAAATATTAACATTCCTTTTTAGACTTGTTGGATTTGTTTCCCTTTTTTAAAAAAATAGCAAAAAAGGGGGAAAAATTCTTTATTCCTACATTCAACTCTTCTCTGCTGGAACTTTAGTAATTTTTGGAATGACTACTGGTGAGTGCTTATTTGTAGCAATTATATCTTCCTCCCTGTGCCATCTGTTCACATAGTGGATCATAGTGGTTGCCAGTTAAAAAAGCTGAAGACTTGCATAGCAGGCTTAATTTATTCAGTGGATTTATGGTTATGATTAGAACTCACAGCTTTGTTTCAGATTCCCACAAAATATTTGGTCTGCCTCTTTTTTAGGCTTCATTCCATTTATCTAGGCTCATATTCCATGCATAGGACTGTCTATCCTATGGATTCACTACATTGCTAAGTTTCTTTTTTTTAATGTCACTTCACCTTGTCAGAGCACCCCTGGCTTGTAACCAGTGTTGGCTACAAACAGGTTCCTTGGGTTCAAGGATGGTGCACAGAACAGAAGTGTCTGTACCAGAAAATAGCAGCAAAGCACAAGCGCAGACTGCAGTGAGTTGCAAAAGCCTCTTCACTCAAAATAGTCACAGTCCAGAAACAAAGTCAACAGCCCAGGTCAAAATACCACAGTCAAACAGTCCCTCTACTAACCAGGTTAGTCAGTTGTTTATCCGGTATCTTCGCCAACAAAGTTGGCCAGGAAAAACAGCAAGTCAGGAACTATTCTCAGAGACGTATACCACAAGTAGGAATCACCAAAGCAAGAGAGAATGACTTAAGCCCTGCTGGTTTATATGCTCTGGGACCTGGGCTGATTAAGATAGGTGTGGCTCAGCTTGCTTCAGCTGGCCATGCAATTTGTAAACCAACCTGCAGGTTTACCTAAAGGGATCACCACCCGTATAACCCTAACACACCTTCAGATCATACATTCTGCTTGGAAAAGAACAGCCATCCAAGGTATCTTATTTGTCTAAATTTACCAGAACTGACCCTTTGACTCTTTGTTTTAGAATAGAGAGAATAAAAGCTGAAAATTAAAAGCCTCCTCTCCTCAAAATTCTGCTGGAGTAGGAAAATTGCCCTCATGCATTATTTCTGTGCATTTTGTTCCATGAAACAAGCTTTTCTTTTGGCAAGAAACATTTTTTTTTAAGTTTAAAAAGGTGAAGTAAAAGTTCAGGGACACTTTCCCCACTACCAGATAGAGGCACATCAATACTGCTGTATGAAACTCACTTACAGTGGATAATTGGTGTTGGAAGGAGTTTCTGCTGGGCCAAGAAACAAAGTTCATATTCCTGCTCCAATTAATATACTACCAAGAGTGAATTGCTGAAGCCATCCTTGTCTAGTTATGCTATTTGAGGATATTGGGAGTTTAAAATACTGCATTCCCCTCCTCTAGTTTCTTATTTAACTTGATTTGCTTTTCACACACTTTCAAAGAATTTTGGAGTTCAGCTGTGGTTTTGCTGCACTTACTTAACGATGCGTTGGCTCAGGAATATTTATGTGAATAAAGCACCTGGTTTTCATTGTGTCTATTGATCTGCAGTATGTTTCTCATAGTTCATTAAATCACAAGGGGTGGATCTTATAATGTGATTATCACATGGATCTTTTTTTTTTTAGTAATGGTGCTGCTAGCATTAGCTGTGTAGTTCCTGATGGCATGCTTGAGAAATTGTTTAAAAAATTATCTATTCCTTAGTTGGGGAAAACATATACCAAAACTTTTTTGCTCACATATTTGGTGGCGAATTTCAAAAAGCTATTTGTGTTTGTCCTTTATTGTATCCCAGCGTATATGAGAGAAAAGAATTTGGAAAGACACCAGCTGAACACAGTGAGATATATTTCTCTATTGAGTAAGCTGGCTACTGGATATTTTTTTAGGAAAACTAGTAGTTCAAACATAACAACCTCCTCTTGCATAAAGCTAAGAAGAACCATGGTTTGTCATTGAAGCAGGATAATGGGCAGAATCCTGGAAGATCTTTATTGACAATGTCCCTTTCTCTAGCTAGCAGATGAGGTCATAGGTTAGCTGCCTATCAGAAGTTTGTAGAATATTGTTTCCACCAATGCTCTCCTTGTGTATTTATATTTCAGGAAAATGGCATACCATGATTACCATTTCCACTTTTTGCTTCTCTATAGAAAGTCCTTTCCCCAAAGGTTTCACATCACCCATGAGAAGAGTATAGTGTACAATAGATCTATTGTATTGTGATGACTGTATGCACCATTTTTAAAGCTCTATATTTGACAAGAATCTAAAAACGTGACTCACGCTGTCCTTTGTAGTAATTCCCTTAATAAGGCTTTTACAATCTTTGCACCAACCCTATTCATTGCAGTGGGTTAAGAGGGAGCTCTGTCAACCCCCCCATTCTCCCCACATATCAATGTTTATCACTTCATCAAGGAACAGAGAAGGCTCTTAGAAAGAAATGAATCCATACCCTTGTTCATCTCACCTCTCCTAGTTTCATTTTATCCATTTCAATTGTGGCCGAAGGCTATGTGCTTTTCGACCCTGTTTCTTTGGCAGGACCTGCACCTTTGGCTGTCCTATAATCTCACCGACCCTGCTGAGTGCTTAGCCTGTGATGCCTCAATCATTCTCTTCTTATATTTCATTCCACTTTTTGATGTACAGCTTTGAAATGAGAAAGAAGAAAGAACAGAGCCTCCAGATCACAGGAACTGGTGCAATGCCTTGCTGGATTAAGAAGGCACAATTGGTTGTATAATAGGGCTAAGAAGATTGCCTTACCTTATCAAACATGAACCCAAATGAAATTCCTTGTCTGCATAAGGGGGGCAGGTGGTACTGATGTATAAGAAAAAGACAGGGGTGAAAATCCTCATTCACCAGACACCTTTCGTTGCTTAGCCTTGTTCTTGTAACTGGAGGGACAATACAGTGATTGACTATGGAAATAATCCTGCTGACCTGAGCTTTCCTTTCTTCCTCTTGAGATTGAAATAAATAAATTTTAAGTCCAATTGAGTGTCCTTCTGAAATGTATCCGTTTGACTATGACAGGAGAAAATGAAATTGGAGTACTTCTGGAAATCAGGGTCCCTAACAAATAAGCGGAGAACACTCCGAAAAATTGTCTGGCTGGGAAATGTGAACAAGAAAGAATATTTTATCATGTTTGGTAGACATGTAAAAAAGCTAGAAATAGCACATAGATTTTATAAATAAATAAATAAGTAAGTAAATAAATAAATGAACAAAATCTCTTGCAGACTTTTTGCATGAAGCAGAAAAAGTGAACTTTAAAAAACTATTTACAAAATATGGGATATGGGGGAAGGAAATGGGAAGGGGGGAGGAAGGTTTGGGCCCCCTTTGCAGCAATTACTACGTCAATGTGGCATGGCATGGATGCTATCAGCCTGTGGCACCGCTGAGGTGTTATGGAAGACCAGGATGTTTCAATATTGGCCTGAAGCTCTTCTGCATTGTTCAGTCTCATGTCTCTCATCTCTCTTGACAATGCCCCATAGATTCTCTATGGAGTTCAGGTCAGGCGAGTTTACTGGCCAATCAAGCACAGTAATCCCATGGTCATTGAACCAGGTTTTTGTACTTTTGGCAGTGTGGGCAGGTGCCAAGTCCTGGAAAATGAAGTCAGCATCCCCATAAAGCTCATCTGCGGAAGAAAGCATGAAGTGCTCCAAAATCTCCTGGTAGACGGCTGTGTGGACCGTGGACTCAATGAAGCACAGTGGACCAACACCAGCAGATAACATGGCTCCCCAAATCCAGCCTCAGTCCACTCCTTGTGAAAGTCTCCAACACTTTTGATTGGCCTTTTCTTGACAATCCTTTCCAGACTGTTGTCATCCCTGCTGCTTGTGCACCTTTTTCTTCCACACTTTCCCCTTCCACATAACTTTCTATTAATGTGCTTTGATACAGCATTTTGGGAACATCCAACTTCTTTTACAATTATCTTTTGAGGCTTTCCCTCCTTGTGGAGGGTGTCAATGATGGTTTTCTGCACAACTGTCAGGTCAGCAGCCTTTCCCATGATTGTGATTCCTACTGAACCAGACTGAGAGATCATTTAAAGGCTCAGGAACCCTTTGCAAGTGTTAATTAGCTGATTAGAGTGGGACACTTTGAGCCTAGAATATTGAACCTTTTTACAATATTCTAATTTTCTGAGATTGTGAATTTGGGATTTTCTTGAGCTGTAAGTCATAATCATCAAAATTATGACAAATCAAGGCTTGAACTATCTCGCTTTGCATGTAATGAGTCAATCTCATATATCAGTTTCACCTTTTAAGTTGCATTACTGAAATAAATGAACTTTTGCACGATATTCTAATTTTTCGAATTTCATCTGTGCTACTTTATGTTTAGTGGGTATGCCTACTTTTGCCTTTTCCTAATTGAAAAGTAGAGTTTACAAGTTCCAATAAAATCTCTGTTATTTTTGCATGTCTTTTTTCTTTTCTTTTGAGGCTGGTTATCAAATGCATGTGTGCATTATTCAGTTATGCCTCCCCCCCCAACAAATTTCCAAATGGAAATGGGTGCATAGGTCAGAAGAGTACATAACAAATAGCATAATTATACAGATAACCTTGCCAGCAGGTGACTGCTGCTTTGTTGGAGAACGTATGAGATGTTGCAAGACTGGCTGGGAAACTGTTACGGAATGTTCAAAATGAAATCATGTGATCGTAGCAGCAGCCCAGCACTGTAGCAGCAGCTACTAACACTGAGTAGCCACAATTTCCTCAAATTTCATTCCCTTTGGAAGTCATGGGTCCCAGATTTTGGATGTATTCTTAAGTTAGCCCATTTGCAGTACCTTGGTTCAAAAATTGTTACCCTGTGATACATTGTATCTCAAATAGTGGAATTCTGCTAAATGTGATTTTCTTCACATCATGTATTGTGTGTTGGTTACATAAAGTCTAGACTTAGATCACAAATATTTCAGTGACAAATTAGGGACATCTGAGATGAGATAATTGGAAATGGGGGTATTTGTGTGTGGGTGCATTAGCATTCATCCTTTTTTCTTTTTTATATACGTATTAAAAGAGGTTATCTTACTGAATATATTTTGCAATGTTATGTATCATAAAGTAGCTTATTCATGCAGCAAAAGAGATAAACATAAGTAAACTTTAAAAAACGGGTATATTTTTTTAGAAAATTTCTAGTGACTATATGACATGCTGCTCGATAAATTTAGAAATGTAGAAGATATCCTGTTGAGAAAACTATTAATTCAAATAGCCTTTTTTAAAAAAATGAATACATCCTTAACTATCTTTTTAAAGACCTCTCCTTTCTTGTGGTATTTTTACTCTGCCTTGCCTCGCGCTCTGGGTTGCAGTATTGTATTTCTACCACTAGGAGCAGTAGACCGAAGATGTTGGGTGTTAATTCTACCCTCACTTGGTTTTATATTCTTGTATTCCTTTCTCCCACATAAAGAGCTGCGATTTATAATATACACATTTCCAGTTTTGAATATAGTGGCTGCCAAAGGTTGCTCACGAATGTAAGTGTACTTATACATAGTATATTTAATTTCTCTTTTAAGATCTTGACTTCATTATTTATCACTTGCTATTTTACCAATCACATTGTTTTCCAAATAACCTTGATAGGAATTCTGAGAGTTGCAGTCATAAGCATCTTGTGGGCCCGAGATTGAGAAAAGCTGACTTGGAATAAAAGATTCTTATTTTGTTATTCCTTCAGGGCACCAAGTCACTTAATATTGGCCTTAAGACTTGATGAGAGTGAAGAACATGTAAAATGGATTAAGGGTGACATTTCCCATGACCTCTTGGATTAAAAAATATGCAAGCTGTTTAATCGTATGAATTTTTAACCACAGTAAACGAACCTGTCTTTACAAAGGATGAAAAAAAATCCCCATTTTAAAAAATCTCATTTTGTTATTGCATATAATATGTAGTAAATCCTGCCCCCTGTTGCTCTTTAAAGTCCAATAAAACAGCGGTCTCCAACATTTCTGGGTCCTTGGACTGGTGGTGAAGGGGGGAAGAGGATGGTTTTGTATGCCCAACCTAATCCCACGCATGCAGAAATAAAGCTTGTGTGGTCACCCACCACTTCCGTGGCCTGGTTCTCAACAGGGATTCCGGCCCAGGAGTTGGGGATCCCTGCACTAAATGTCTGAATTTCTTCCATGATTGCAAAGTTTTACTTTCATTTCTATCTAATCAGGTTTTAGTATCAACCTGAATAAATTGACTAGACAAATGTATAATATTCTAAATTAGGTTGACTTTGACCTGTGTTTTAGAGCTAGGGTTAACTGTAGTTTTGGGTTAATTGCCATTTAGGGTTTGAGTATCGTGCTGAATCACACTTCATTCCCGATTTTAATGAATTAGATTTTAAATTGGTTTTAAGAATTTGTCATTTTAATACTGTCAGTCCACCAACATTTGCTTTTAATGCTGTTTTTAATTTTATATATCTTTGTATTTTTATTGTTGGCTGTAAACCCCCCCCCCAGTTCGTTGTAACGGAAAAGGGTGGTATATAAATCAAATCATTAAATTAAATTAACTGAGGATGGAAATGCAAATTTCAGTGGAAAACTGTGCATGTAGGACATAATCCCAGGGCTCTTGCCTCTTGACAGTAAACAAGTTTAATACAATATAAAATGACATTTGCAATTCATGTAACCTGACATTCAGTGTGATATTTTAACAGCTGTGTATTGGAGTTGTATATATTGTGCCCACTAAATACACTAAATACACTATTTTTCTTTTCTTCACAGTCTAAATAATTACAAGAAATCATGGTTATACAAATTAGGCTCTCTGTTAGTTATAGCACACCTTTTAACTAATGCTGCTTACTCAGCAGCATCACTCTATGTGTCCCACTTCAATTATCCTGGAGGAGTTGCTATGCAAAAACTGCACCAGCTGGTACCTCCAACAGCAGGTGAGTAAAACTGGGTTGATAAAAAGTCATCTTGTGGCTTGTATCTTTTGTAACTCCTTCTGCAGATTGGATTCAACTAAACACACGGGCCATTTTTTGTTTGTTTTTGCACGCCGTGAGGTTTCAAGGGACAAAGTGACAGTTTTAAAGCTGGCTCTTATAAGCCTTATTCGGCCTTTTCCCATTTTGAGGGTATGACCTGTGATGGGTGATAAGGTATGAAGCAAAAAACGCAACCCACGAAGCAAAATAAGTTGGAAGGCCCTATTAATTGTGTACATTTTGAACCCCCTGTGAAATTAGAGGAGCTATGCTGTGAAGGCAATTAGGAACAGAATGTTAATAGTATAGAACAGTGTTCCTTGGCAACTTGAAGATGTGTGGATTCAAGTGCCAGAGTTCCCCGATTGTAGGTTTTTTTACATATGTTGAGTGGCATAAATAGGCCTGATGCTGGTACATATCAAATTAGCTTCCTTAACAATAGTTACAGTACTGAGAATGGAGATTGTTAACTGTGATGTCAAGAAGATCATGTGCACCCTTGCATTATAATATGAATAGTGCAAGAATGAATAATATGTAAGGTTTTTCTTAAATTCAGATAGGCATTGCCATATAATTCATATTATAGTGGGGATTCACAAGCAGGCAATAGAGAGCTACCTCTATCGTCCTATTGTTTCCTTGCAAGTGATATTTGGAGGTACTCTGTTGTGTGTCTTTCCCCCTGCCACCCTGAGGCTTGGATATGATAAGTATTATTCCTTCATAGATTTGTCCTGCTTGAATTTATCCAATCTGCCTTTAAGTCATTCAAGTGAGGGGCCATCTTTAATATGTCTTGGCATAACAAATACCAAGATTTATTTCATTCTGTGCGAGAAGTGTTTTTCTCTGTTCCAAGTCTTCCAACCACTTTGATTTGATGACCTCTGCCCTAACTATTTGATCCTGGTATTCTGACTTTTGGCAATCAAGTGATGGAGAAATTTCTGTCATTCTTAGCAAAGTCTTTACAAAGCTATATAGGAAGGGATTTCCAAGGTCTATGCAAGTATTCGATAATAAGCATGTGGTGAGCTTAGCAAAGAGTCTTCTCAGACAATATTTTGAGGAGTATTTTGAATGCTCAATATGACTGTTTCAATGCCCCTTTCCAGATATCCAAACAATGAAAGCATGAATAGGAGATACTTCCACTGAAAGTGCTGTTTTCATTTTGTTGGGGTCTAAAGGCACTTCTGTGACTAAATAAGTTACTAGATGTTGGTGATTTGCTTTTTTTCTTCCTCATGAGCTGCTCCTTTAATTTTTTTTTAAATGGGCTAACGTCTAGGTTGAGCACATTATTCAATATTCATTTTAAGTATATTAATTCCGTACCTAGCATCTCCAGTACAAAAGCTAGTACTTCACAAGAGTTTTTGGAATTTAGGATTTTTTTAAAACAATAAAATAAATGCAAACTCACAAGCTTGCTCATTATTATATCTCCTTGCTTTCATGTATTTTTGGTTTTGGGTTTTTTTTGCAGATGTTTCTGTCCACATTGATGGAGCTGCGGCACAGACTGGCGTGTCTCGATTTTTAGAAGTCAATTTGGATTGGAAGTAAGTCTGTATGTTTGTGTGTGAAAGGGAGAAGATTATTTTTTCCAATCTATATATATAAATGCAAAAAACTGACTGACTGACTCATCACCAGATCTCGGAAACTATATCAGCTACAAAAATGAAATTTGGTAGATCTATTCATCTTTGCATCTAGGCGCTCACCAAGAAATGATTTTTTAAAATATTAATTTTTGCGCCAGTTATTTCAATTTTTTAATTCTGGAGGTTGTGATTGGACAAAATATCGTTTGCTTCCTTTCTCCTGATTGGAGGGCTTTCGCAGCCTCTCCTGATTGGAGGGCAGCCTGTTCTTTGATTTTAAATTAGCAGTGGCACAAGTGGAGAGATAGAGCACAATCCGAACAATTTTGCTGGTAGTGGCCTGAGTCATGGCGAGGCGAGGAGCAGCAGGCCAGTTAAGTGCAGGGCTGAATAGCGGAGTGTCACCCCGGCATGGCTGGGGGAGGCGGGACGAATTTCCCGGCCTGGGTGGGGAAGTATTGCTCAGAAGAGCTGTTGAGAATGGCTGCTCTCCTTCGCCCCGAAGTGCCTCCAAAAATGGACCCAACCGCCTTCCCTCCTTCACCCCAAAGTGCCTCCAAAAATCCCTCCTATGCCCCGAAGCACCTCCAAGCGGAGCGGAGGCCTCATCAATTTCCCGGACTGGGTATTGGAGGATTGCTTGGAGGAACTGCCGAAGGATCGGGTGCCCTGCCTATCAGCTGGACAGTGGGGTGCGCTAACCCAGGGAAGGTGCCAGACGATCGACCGGGCAAGCACAGTCGATCGGTTGGCGGGGCGCATGAACTGGCAGAAGGCGTGTGGCCACCGCCAGACCGCTGAGGCGATGTACACATGCACCGAGGAGGTGAAAAAGGAGGAGTGAAGAAAACCAGCTGAGAAACGGAGAGAGGGAGTTTTGGTGCCAAAAGAGAGGACAGAGGAAAAAGTAGTCTGAGGGAAGGATTGGAGAGGGAGAGAGAGATAGAGCACGGAAGGGAAACTGAAGAGGGAAAGGAAAAGGAGAAGGGGAGAGAGAAGGGTTTGCGCCAAAAGGGGAGAAGCCAGAAGGACCAGCTGAGAGGGAAAAAGTGGCTTTTGGCATGAGTCTGAGTTTTAGTTTAGTTTAGTTTTATTTGATTTCTATACCGCCCTTCTCCCCAAAGGGGACCCAGGGCGGTGTACAGCCAGATA
>JANHFO010007153.1:46182-58585 GCA_032468095.1 Pareas carinatus
TCTCTCTCTCTCTCTCTCTCTTTCTCTCTCTCTCTCTCTCTCTCTCTCACACACACACACACACACACACACACACACACACACACCACTGTATGAATCTCAATTACTTCAGACAAAGTGAAAAAGGCTTATAGGATACAGAAACAATTGATACATTCAGTATATGTGATGTGTCAGAAAACAAAATTAAGTCATTGATTAGAAAGGACAGGCATTCTCGAAAATTGTTACATCTGGCCCTGTTTCTGTAACATTTGCATCACTCAAGGATTCCAGAATAATACTCCCTGTTACTTGATATCGGAAAAACTTGCTTTTTATTTTTTGCATATCATAAGAAATATCCTTGGTTGAAAAACTTCTTTCCTAAAGTTAGCAAAAGAGGAGTAGACTTCCATGCTAAAATGTTGGTAATCGGTTTTATTTAAAAGCTAATAATGACACAATTCAAGATAACATTTTTAAATTGAAACTTTTTTTGGTGAATTGTGAAGTCCTAGCCATCAGATATACAGACTCAGGGCTGCTTTAAGATTTAGTCAAGAATCTTATCTGCATTGCTTGGGAGATAATTAGGTCCTGCAAAACACAGCAATATAACCTCATATAAACCAGGAATTTATAAAACCTGATGTTCTTATTATGTTTTATAGCATCAAGCTATAATATACAGTAAATACCTCTCTCAAATAAGCAAGCCTTTCTAAATAAATTAATTTTACTGATCTTATAAGTATTAAATCAAAGAAAAGCCTGAAGACAGTGAATCATCTTTAAAGAAACCAGAATTTTGTTTCTAGCATTGTTGGCACCTGGAGGAATGCAAAATCCCTTCCATTTTTGAGCCAGACTTCCAAATCTATAGCCCCAAACGAACACCAATGAAGCTCTCACACCGCTTGGTAGAAGTCAAGCAAAATTAGAAAATCTTATCATTCTCCAACCTCCTTATCCAACCGTGCAACCATAATGTATTTATGTCAGATTGTTTTCGAGCGTAGTTTCATGTATAAAACTCCAGTTCATCAAGATCTAAAACCTACAACAGTCAAATAACTATTTTTCAGAAAGATGTGCATCTTTAATAAGAGATAAACCTGGCACTTCTAAAACACACATAGAAAACACAAATAAAGCATAGAACTAGGAGAGAAAGAAGGAGGGAGAGGGCGGAAGGGAGAGATATCATATCTCATAAGAGACACAAGTATTCAGCTGCCATGCACATGAGGCATCTCTTCCTCTGTTCTGCTGGTTTATTCAAACCACACTGAGGATTTCGGTGTCTAAATAATAGTCTTATATTAACTATATAAAACTCAGTAATATATACCAAGTCTGTTCTATTCTCCTCTACGCTATTCATGCTGCATTAATGACTACTTTGAGGGATGGACAAAAAGGAATGAAAGATAGCTGAACAGGGTCTGGTGGATATAGCTAATTAATTGCCTTATTAGAGACACTTTCCAAGGACCTAGGTATACCCTTTCTGACTCAGTCTGCAAGAAACAGGTCATTTATCTGAACTGTCAGACATCGGTGTACACTTGAGAAGTGACTATAACCTCCATAAGATACTGGCTTCTTCCTTGCATTTCTTTCAAGAGAAAATTGGATCCCAATAGAATTTAAGATGGGACACATCAGGAAAAGTAATATGAATCATTTCTGCCAAGAATGGCTCTGCCATTTAGTCATATCTATAAATACCAGGGATTTGTATGATTGCTAATTAAATTTCTTGAAATAACTTCTTTATGTAGAGTATACAATGTATTGGTTCATTTTATCACAGGTTAAACTTGGGTTCTCCATAAAACAAATTGAAAGGTCTGCTCTGGCAGTAAATGAGGTAGATAAGGGACATCCTTAAACCATCCATTGCAACTACTATAACCATGTATTATTGCTAATCTTTTTGCTCTATTTACTCAATTCAGCACGAGAACCACTTGAGAACTAATCATTATCCCAAGGGCCTTGAAGAATATTGTCATATGTATTATATATAAATGTATTTTATATATAAATGTATGTATGTATTATATATAAATATACTATATTTATATAAAAAACCTTATTACAGAAGAGCTGTCCACCTCAACAACTTAACATTTTTAAATTAGAAATGACACCAGTATTAAATTTAATTACTGGATCAATATTTTTTTTCAAGATTATTTCTTGGATTATACAGTCTAGGAAACTCATTCCATGAAAAAAATCTCCTTAATACTTCTTTGCCCTTTTCCTTTTCCTTGCCGAACAGAGATGTTTGTTCAGCAAGGAAAATATGTATGTATCTGTGTATATAAAAAAGAGGTGGGAGAGGATAAAGACCCAGATTGATACACAGACAAATTTGCTTTCAGGAAGGAGAAAGGAAAGAAACATTCAGAGAGCCCCATAGCACTGAGAGCTCTCTTGTTCATACTTTTCTGCTTTGTATTTCAGATCAGCTCTTCCAATTACTCAGGCTGATTTTTTTTGAAGGGGGATATTTGAGATGTGTATATTGATCTTTTCTTTCTCTGACAGGATTGTCACTCTTGCAGGAGGTCAAAAATCCTATGAAACTATTTTATAAATGCCGTTATCTAACAACTAACCTCTTTGAAATACTTTCATAAGACTATGGGAAATTGATAGCCTTGTCAGAAAAAGCATGCAGTAAATAATAAAAAAAAGAAGGCTAAATAAGGATTAAATTAAAGCTCGAGCTTCCAATCCTATCCCATCATACCTTCAGGAAAGCATTTTGTCCTTTGCCTCAAAGAAAAAATTACAATATCTGCAGAGTTCTAGATTTTGCCTGGTCCAAGATCACACAGAATTTTTTCGAAGATTTTGATCCCTGTGGTTGTCCCATCACAAATCTGCAAGGCAGATCATTTTTCAAATGAATCATTTTTGGTCTCGTAATTCTCTATTTGTCCAAACAAGTTGTTCTAACCAGATCTCAAATTTTGCATCAAGTAATTACAATTGCTGTTACTGCAACAGAGAAAAGAGCAGTAGTTAAAATAGTTGAAAATGTAATACCATGGATGAAGCTGCTTAAAGCCTGCATGCTGATTACTTTCCTGCTTCATAGGTAAAGAGAATGTGATAGTTCACCAGAATAGGTACTCGGCTATAGTGGAGAGCATAAATTATACATAGAAGCTGCAAAAAGATGATTATTTTACTATTGCCTGTCAAAGACAAGGAGAGTGGGACTAGAGAGATGAACTTATCTTGAAGTTAAAACTACCTTGTGCCCCTATTTTATTAGATCCTTTCTATGCACATTTATCCACTTTGATTTATCAAAATGTCTCCACTTTGGCACTATTCAGATATATGCATATTCTGAAAAATAAAACTTATTGAATTGTGATGAAATGACCTGAGAAAAATACAGAAAGTGAATTACGATATGCATAGATGAGTGAGCTGGTGTGCTAGACTACTGTATAATAGCTTTCATTTTTCCAAACAGGTGTGGAGATTAACACAATAATTGATGTACAATCTGTAGAGAGATGCGTGTGTAGAACTGCTATGCTCTGGGTTTGATGCCTAAAATTGCACGTCCTTGTTTATGATGGTCAATGGTTGTATTCACAATTATGAGCAGAAGGTCAGACATTGACACATTCCTTTCAACATTCTGCAAACTTTTGTGACTTTTCGATTAATCAGAAATCAGTTCTCAGTGATCTTTATAATATATTTATATTATAAATAGTTATTAATGCTTAAAATTTCATACATATCAAAAACACTGTAGATGAAAAGGTTCCATGTTCTAGTACTGGAACTTCCATTTAAAAAATATCATACACAGCTAAAAAAGACTTCTACTTGAGACCTTGACAAGTTGATATTTGCCAGGGAAGATAGCACTAGACTATATGGTCCAGTGCTCTGTTTCAGTTTAAGTACTATTCAGTATGCAATAGGCTTAATAAAACTGTCACTGGTTTTTATTGTATTGATTCATGGGTGAGAATCCACAGAGGATTTTTACTGAAGAACTATTTAAGTTGGTGCAAGATCTGAAAGGCCATTCTGACAAAATAGTAATAATTTGAATAGTGTATTTTCGTAAAATCATCTGTTGTAATTACAAAATTATATTTAAGGATCAATGAGAGATTCTAACCATTCATGCTACAGTTTCCAATTGTTTGCCAACTTGTTCTTGTGCATATTTAACATGAGAGCAAATATGACCAAGATGGGTGGCTATGGAAATTGAATTAATTAATTCATTCATTAATGGTCAAATAATAATTTACCCTGTTGCAGGAATCTTAAGCCGCAGCAGTGAAGACTGGGAGTTCTTAAAATTGTGATCATAATGTTTTTGTAAAACATTCGGTTATGAAAGTTGTGCTATACTTTCACACTGCAAATGATAACTCGAAGTGTTATGTACATAAGAAAATAGAGTATATGTACTGCCCGTATTTATCATGAAATAAAACTGACTAGAATTATGAGTATTATATATATTTCAGTCAGAATCACATGTTCACACATTCTCTCAATTTCCATGGAACCAGAGGTTCTGTTCAAGTAAAGCAATTTTATTTTGCTAGTATTCAGTCTGAATCTGTTCCACTCCATCCAGTTTTATTCAGTCTTCAGATACTGTGTCTAAACCTCTACTACATCTCCCGCATAGCTTGTGGTAGGCATAAATAACTAAATTTATCAACATACCAGTAATAATAAACCATTGATGGCTTGCTCCAGTGACCTCATATAAATGATAAAAAAAATAGGGGAGTAGGCTAAACCCTGAGCATGCCAAGGTTTTCATCTTTTCTTCCCATCAATACTTTTTGGAAGATTGCAACTACCTAATCAGAAAGCAGTGAAACTACTTCAGAAAAAATGCTTGCAATCCGCCAAATTTGCAGATGCTCCAAAACAGTATCATGATTGTCAGTCTTGACCAGGAAACACAACCAGATCAGACCCGACAGGAAGAACCAGATCAACTAATTCTAATTTATTGTAAAGCTTCATTAACAGAATCTTAAAAGTATGAAAATGCATTTCTCTTACTGTCACCTTTGCTACTCAAGAACTCACGGAAAGTACCTTCTAAGCTGCTTGTTATATACACTACTAGCTTCTGATGCCCATGCTCTGCTACAAGGATTTCTTGCACCGCTCCCACGTCGCCTCCTTGTCCCCGGGTGTAGCAGTGTGAGCTTTGCCAGGTTCTCCCTCCTCCTTTGGGGGCATTCAGATATTAGATTGCCACCAGCTTTTCCTTGAAGGAGACCTTGGCTGCCACGCAGCAGTGGTGGGCTTCGCTGGATTTCCCCATACACACTTTTGGATCGAGCGAGGAGGACGCAATTCCCGTTTTCAAATTGTCGCCCCCCCCATCTCTCCCACCCATGCTGCGGCAGCCCTCCACTATCCAGCCCCGCACTCACCTGCCCTGCTGCTCATCACGCCGCCATGACAACTTTTATCCACAAGATGCTTAGGAAACACTTCGCAGTCTTCAGAAAGAGAATCTTTTAATCCTGCAATACTCACAAGGTAACGGTGTCATTAAATAGCCAGCTTTTTGCAGCATTCTACAGATGCAAAAACACAACTATTGGCAGTTTGCTATGCTTCCTGCAATAGTGGAAGTGCCATCTTTCTACGATAGTCTTGAGTTTCAAGTTGTGCTCACAGCCAATCATTTTGGTCATCTTTTAATAGCATCTCTTCAAACTCTTCGCCTTCCACAATTCTTTTGTAAATCATTAACATCCCAAAATCAATATACTGGAAAAGACTACCCAGGAACAATCCTGTTAAATCCCTTTTTCCACGACCTGTGGGAGTTCAACATTGGCATGATGAAATAAAGGTGAGGAACTCCGGCTCAGAGTCTGCTGATAGTGGAATGTATGAAAAAGCAGAAGAAATTGTACAACGGTACAACTTTTTTGTCCATATCTTTCATCTTCACATTTAGTCACTTATCAAACTATATGAATTTTCTTCATTAAGTTGTCATTGAATATTATTGAATCTCTTGTCCCCAGCCTTGGAATTAAGAGTGGTATATAACATCTTTAGAAAATGTTGGATAGAGCAACCTTTCTAAATTCACTATATATACCACCCAAGGCTGGAGATGCTGTTACCTGGGCACTTGAGGGGCTGACACAAGCAAGTATAATATGAATCATAACAAGATAGCAATATTATTTATTTCTTTTAAAAAATGGCTCAATGCTGATGTTACATTTAACTCTTAATGATGTTGTACTCTCCCTGATGGAGCAGATGTATGACAGACTGTCATTCATGAGAAGGTTGCAGCATAAAATACTAGCACTGGTCCTGACTGCCAGAAACTTTCTAGTCCAATTAAAAATGCTGGCTTTAATCTCCTGTATAAAGCTGTACATTGTTTGTTTCCTGTGCATTTCAAAAACATCTGCCCTGACTAGACATTGCCCATTCATACATTCTATTACATCAGTTGATACTGAAGATCCCCAGTTAACACTGCTACTTTTTATCAACTCCACATGGTTTGTATTAAAGATTACCTGTTAGCTTCTGGAATTTGTAGCATAGATGGGCTCCCTTGTTAGATTATCATTATTATTAATAGTAGCAGCACTAGTCTTGAATATGAAGCTTTATTGTGAACATATGATCACATTCTTCAAAAATGATAGCAAATAATAGTACAGAGATACAAGATACAGAAAACTGAAGTATTGAAACAATGTAAAAAAGTAAGACATTAAAAGGATCTAAAGGAAGAACTTTCCATAGCTCATTCTTCCCTTCCCTCTAAATACTAATCACTACTTAAATATTTGTACCTTCTTGAAATATTAGAGTAATAATAACAAAATAAACACAGAATTGAAATAAGTAGTTGTAAATGAGCAAGTTAAAAATTGTGGGATTTCCAAAGACAAACCGATAAAGTTTGGCTCATAACACATCTGAATTATACATGGTTGAAAAGAGGAAAGTGTGAATTACTGTTGCAGCAATACTAACAAATAGTGAAGTCAAAATAAAATGAGGAATCTTTCAAGGTGACTCATTGTCACCCCTGTTATTTGTACTTTTGATGGCACCAACAGGCATTTTAAACAAGACAAATGTGGCTATGAATTGACTTTAAAAAGGTTGAAAATTTTCCATTTACTCCACATGGATGATTTAAAATTGTTTGGAAAAAGGAAAGCTGAAGTGAGGACATTGATGAAAAGCACTGAGGAATTTAGCAGAGACATTGGAATGCAATCTGGCATTGATAATTGTGCAACAATTGCTATTAAGGCAGGAAAAATTATTGAAGGTGATGGATTCAAACTTGATAATGAAGAGTTGAAAAAAGCAGTAACATCAGAAGAGGACTTTTGGAAGCTTCTGACCTGTTCCACAATCAAGTAAAGGAAGCTACTTCAACAAAATACATAAATACATTCAGGAAAATCTTGAAATCCAGCTTGAGTGGAAGAAATAACGTAAAAGCAATTAACACCTGGACAGTGCCTGTAATATGATACTCAGCTGGAATAATTGATTGGACTCAGCTAGTACTTGATAACTTGGATCTAAAACAAGAAAGCTAATGACAATGCAGCATGCTCTGCACCCAAAAAGTGATGTTGATCGATTGTACTTGCCAAGATCTCAGGGTATCAGTAGTCTCTTACAGCTGAAACAAGCTGAGAAAGAAGAACAACACAGCTTAAATGACTACATAAAAAAAGCAAAAGACCCTCTGCTGAAGGAGGTGAACAAGGGAAACCTCTTGAAAACAATAAGATTGAAAGCAGAATATCAAAAGGAAACAGTTGGCCATTGGATTTCTAACTGGAAAAAGAAATCTATGGAGTCAATACCTGAAGGACATTGAAGGAAAGATAGATGCAAGGCTAACATGGAGCTGACCGATATCAGAAGTACTAAAGAAAGAAATTAAAGGCTTCATTTTGGCTGCCCAAGAACAAGTCTTGCAGACCAGTTCCATGAAAGCAAAAATTCAACATGTCAGCAACAGCAACAAATGTCGCTTATGCAACAAGAAAGACGAAACAGTGGATCGCCTTATCAGTGGCTGCAGCAAAATCTCACAGGTTGATTATCTACAATGTCATGATAAGTTGCCAAAATCATACATTGGAGACTTTGCCAGAAGTTGGAGTTAAAATGCAGCAAAAATTACTGGGAACACCAAATTGACAAAGTTCTTCCAAATGAGCAAATCAAGATCCTGTGGGAATTTCAGATCCAAACAAACAGACACCTGGCTCACAATACACCTGACATCCCTATTGTGGAAAAGAAAAAAGTTTGGTTCGGTGATATTGCAATACTAGATGATACACGAGTTGAAGACAAACAGATAGGCAAAATAACAAAGTATCATGATCTGCAAATTGAAGTTGAGCAACTGTGGAGGAAGAGATCAGTGGTTGTGCCAATAGTTATGGGAGCCTTTGTAGCAATGCCCAAAGGGCTGCCTAGGTACATGGAAATTTTGATCTTATAAGAACTAAAATATAGACTGCAAAAACCACCTTACTCGGAACTACCTATACACTCAGATGCTACCTTAACAGCTTTTGGGTCTTTGGTTAGGACTTGAAATGTTATGTTTTTATCAGCTCCAGACTATGAATCAAATATTTGTATCAATCAACTCTGGAGATTTTTTTCATTAAATTATAGAATCATAAAGTTGAAAGGCACTTCAGAAGTCATCTACCCCATGATCAAATCCACCATTATAGCATCCACAACAGATACCATACCCCAGATTCTCCTTGAATATTTTCAGCAAAAGAGAGTTCGGCCTCTTCATATGACAGCTTTTTCCCTTCACTGACAATTCATGCAATCAGGAAGATGTCTAGCTTGAACTTAATTCCTTATAGTTTTAATGCATAAATCTTGTCCTGCCTCTTGGGAAGTAGAAAACCTGTCCATCTTTCTTCTGTGTGACAACCTGTCATATTTTCCCTCATCTCTTTTGTAAACTAAGCCTATCCAGATCTTTTAACCATTCCTGACAGCACTTCATTTCTAGATCTCTCAACATCTTGATAGTTATTCTGTGAACTTGCTTCAGTTTGTTCCTGTCCTTTTATTTGTGGTGCTTAGAACCAGGGATGATATTCCGAATTGAGACTTAGTAATACAGGATATACTGCAGGAATTACTTTTCATGATCTGAACTCAGAGGAATTGATGTTTGGATGATGAACTCAGCAAAAATTTTCTTATGCAACCCAAGATATATAATATTTACTTTTTTTAGCAGCTTTATTACATGGATAGTTTATGTTTAATTTGTGATTGACAAAGATACCCAAATAACTTAAAGGGAAAAGATTAGTTCTTCTACAGGCTGGAATTCGAAACGTTACCTTAATCCCCTTTGGCTGCTACATGAATTTAAAATTTTGCTTGCTACTTCTAATTTCATATTTTTTGGGTCTTCAGAATTTAAAAATCCATGTTATATTTCTAGTGATCTTTAAATAATTTCATTCTTTTCTTTAATAGATAGTAGGATAGCATATTTCTAGAAGATGTATCTTGTGTCACTGTTCTTCCTAAAGCAACTACTTGGATAAGCTACTTGCCTTTTTTTTGTAATTTCCCTTTTTAAAAACAAAAAAAATCTCTTTATTCTGTTTCTGAGTGATCTTCGTATGTTAATTATTTCATAACTAAGAACATATGTACTATCTGGGTCCTTTTTTAATATCTTAAGCCATTGTCATTTTGGGCTCAACATTTATTTATTTCTCAGATCTTTATTCCTAAATCCATTCACTGCTGTTATTAGGAGTAGACTAAAACAGCAGTCACAAACTGGTGGTCCGTAGTCCACAAGAAATTTTTGATGGTCCACAGAAAAATCTGGAAATTATTTGTAATTTTTATGTACCTGACAGGTGGTATGCAAAATCGGCTAGGCTGCAATGCTCAGGGGCTCAGGATTTGCGTGCTTTTAAGTACAACTGACCAGCGCTACCGGAAGCGCTCCTTAGTTTTTAGCATAATCTCTAAAGCTTTTATTTAGTGATATTCGTATGCAGAGTAGATTGAAGTGTATATTCTGATTTTTTTAAAAAAATGTTTCAGTTTACAATGATAGGGAAGATATCACAAGCAAAATTCTTAACAGGCCCGCCATAAATAAATGCAGATGTCTAGTACATAAATCTGATAAATCAGCCTCTAGATTGATTATTCTCCCTAGCTCACTTTTCAATATATTGCTTTCTTTTAAGTATATTGCTACATACAGCTGCATATCTGTGATGGCTCCATCAGAAGTTTTATAATGGAAGGAGTTGTTTTTTTTCAAACCATCATTTTTCCAAATGAAAAATTATGAGGCATATCCCATCTAGATAAAAATCTTTCCATTTTCCAAAAAAAGAAAGGCATGTTTTGATAAATGAAACCACTGGGATGTTTGTGTGTCCTCCTGCTGGAAATCAAACATTGCTGGTTATCAGCTTTTGTTAACTCTCCTTTTAAAAGATGAAATATCGAGAGTACACATGCACTTGAGAGTCGCAAAATATATTTTTTTGTATTTTAAAAAATGTACCTTCACAACTTGCTTTGATTTTCATTTGACAATCTGCTTTTATTTTTAGAAGATCTTAAATTTGAGTATATCTTATCTGTGATGAAAGGAACTACATTCTGTTTTTTTCGTGTACATCCTGGGGAAAAGTTTATTTCCTAAAAACTATTTTAAACTCATTAAAAACAGATGAATAGAATGTATTGAAATGTTTCCACTGAAATAAATTAGACTTTAAAAATTCACTGTAAGTACTTGATGTCATTTTTTTTCTCATCCAGAGAAGCATAACAGATTCAAGAAATTTTTTTTTAATGATTTAGAAGATTGATCACTCATTTCAGTATATCACAGTTCAGTAGTGAAGAGTGAACTACGTTCAGCTTGGTGGAATCCAGTGAATACTTATGTCTCCATAATTCTGATGAAAACCTTAACTGTTAATGTTGAAATATATATTTTATTATTCTGTCCTCTTAAAGTTGCCATTCCATACTCTATAATGACAGACTTCAGTCACCAAACATCTTCCAAAAATAAAGTTGGAATAAAAATATATTTATCTCTTTGCATATGATTACAAGAATATGTTATAAAGACCCAAGCTGAGGGAAATGGAAGAAATATGAATGATGATTCATAGCAGTTTCTTAAAATTTTGTTTTTATATATAAAAAAAGGTACAACAGCTGTTTTCTTTGAAGAAAATCCCTGATTCAATCGCTTATGTGTATGCAAAACACATCAACTTTTTGTTATGGTTTTAATGTTGTTAAATGGACACAGCATAAGACTGTTTCTTATAATACTTGTTACACCTTTAATTGTTTTTATAAAGACCCCCAGTTTTAAAAAAGTGATTATGTCCATTCAAAATTCTCTTTTAGGTTTTGCACATATATTATTTAAAAAAATGCAAACCTGCTTGCAACTTTGGTAGCATGTTTAATGTTATGCAATTTAATCAGCAATGTATAAATTTGTTGTTTCTGGATCATTTTTCTAACAATATTAGCATCCAGTTCTAGGAACTGAATTTTTTGCATTAGGATTAAGGAAAATGAGCAGTTTGAATTGGGAAAAAGACCCTTTCCTAGATAACCTGCATTTTACCCCAAAACATTTTATAAAAACTTCTCCTATCTTATTACATTCACAAGGACTACAGTAAAATTCCATACAGCTGAAAATATTCTCAAAGGAAACTATGCATGATTTGTAATGCAATCAAAGATTATGAGATTGACTAATACTTTGAACTAATTAGAACTTTAGTGACAACATTACATTCCAGTAATGCTTCAGTATGTTTTACTATTCATACAAACATACATACATGTATACGCAATGAATATAGAAAGTGTACATACCTCTGTGAAAATGCTAAGTTTTTGATATGTAAAAAAAAAATCAGGCCAAGATAAATCATTTCAGAATTTTTTACGCTTTTAATATAACATTTAAGTTGCAGATATGCATATATACAGCATATAGTCCTCATGCTATTTAAATCAGTGCCCCCCCAACCTTTTGGGCACCAGGGACCGGTTTCATGAGGAAAGGTTTTTTTCATGGACCGGAGGGAGCGTGGTTTTACATACTGCCAGCATCTTGTGAACAGGTCTTGACTTGTTTGCGTGGACCACTTTATTTATTTATTTTATTTATTTCATTATTTATATCCCGCCCTTCTCCCCAAAAGGGGACTCAGGGCGGCTTACAGGCATCATTAAAATATAAGCAAAAAATACAAAATACAAATTAAGAACAATTAAAAAGATTATATTAAGCCTGAATTTAAAAAGGGGGAGTAATTAA
>JANHFO010007159.1:68607-79296 GCA_032468095.1 Pareas carinatus
TACAGAAATCAGCCTATTGCCCCCAACAATCTGGGTCCTCATTTGACCGACCTTGGAAGGATGGAAGGCTGAGTCAAACTTGAGCTAGTGGGACTCGAACTGCTGAACCTACTGTCAGCCAACTGTCAACAGAAGTAGAATGCAGTACTGCACTCTAACCACGGCGCCACTATGGCTCATAGGTTGGCATGTGGCCTTTAAAAGGTCGCCTCCTTCCAAATTAGCTGAATCATACATTTACAGACATAACCGGGGTTCTGTTATCCATCCCACAGCTATAGATAGGTGAGGTCTTAAAACAGGGTCTTTTTGGTAGCAGTGCCCCAGCTGTGAATTTCCTTTCTGAAGGCAATGAAAGGGCTCTGGTTTGGTTTCAATTTAGATTGGCAATAAAGACTTTTACTGTTCCATCATGCTCTTAACCCTGTGCAATGTTTTATTTTGCTCTGCAATTTTAAATGTTAATGCTACTTTATGACTGTTTGCTCCTGTGCTTCCTTGATTTTATGGTGCATTTTACGATGCTTTACATTGTATTATGCATTGTCCACTGAGCAAATAAATAAATTGGGGTCTGTGCTGTTAATCCTTTCAAACCAGCTGCAATCAGTGGAGAAAGCAAAAATAATCATGTCAAGCAACCCAAATCCCTGATGTATCATCTCTATATGAATTGCAACACTCAGTTATCAAATATCAAGCAAGGCCTGCCAAAAATTATTGAATTACATTGCCCAAAATGAAAATTATTATGCTGATGACAATATGCTTTTATCCAAGCATGATACAGATGAGAAAAATTTCATCTCTTTAGACTTCTCTATTATGTCTGATACTAACCTAATTCTCAAGTTTCAAACGCTTTTCATGCATATAGTCCGACCTTCCCCTCTGACCGATTTGAGAAATCAATTAGAAATCTTCCATTATTCCCCCCTTTTGCTTCTTTTTATATTATTGAAAAACATCTGTAGCTTCTTATTTGTACTTGTTGCTCCCTCCCTTTCTCCATTGTCCAAACTAGAATTTCTCAACCCAGAATCCCCACCTAGCATGCTGGCTGAGGAATTCTGGGAGTTGAAGTCCAGTCAAGGTTGAGAAACATTGGTCAAACTGCCCCTAGACACGTGCCCAATTTGTTTGATTAATCCTATCCATCTTGACTCTTGTTTCTCTGATTCCACAGAGGCAAAGCCTTTGTGAACTTTAGAGTTTATTCTGTTTAGTTAAACATTAGGTAAGTTTGAGAATGTCTGTTCTACCTTAGACACTCAGAAAGCAATGCAGCTTTCTTTTCTCTTTTATACTGCCTGTTTTCTCTGTTCTTTCTATCTCCATCTCTTATGAAGCTTCCTAATGTAGAAGAGGGTTTACCTGTATTCTTTCAATGTCTCCCCATCATAACGATCATTTTCACATGCTGCACATCCTGACCAAGGGAAGGGAAGATGGAAAGAGGCTTATTTTGTTAAATGATGGTCAAAGAGTTAGTCCTGGGACTGGGCTTCAACATAAACCTGTCGGATTCTAGGTTTATGTGAATGAAAGAACTGTAGGAGGAAGCTAAGTTAGTTACACCCAAGTCTACAAAAATCACCTGGAACTAGACCAGGTTGCTGCTACTGAACCTGGCCTTTGGCATCAGGAAACTTTAAGCCTGGATTAAAACATTCCCAGATGACTTTTCTCAAGTATAATTTGCCTGGCAGTTGAGTATCTTCTATGCTACAACATGTACAGATGATGGAAGCTCGGAGAAAGGAGAAGCACTCAACTTCAAGTGATCATGATAGCACTTTAAAGATCCGCAGAGGGGAATGGCTGAGATGGAGTTTAGGGAGATGAATTAGATGAAAGGGCTCAGTTCTTCTCCTGCACTTCTCAAACCAAGTTCCTTCCTTGCAGATTTCTTCAGCATTCCCACTGTTGTGAATTTCTTTGTCGAGGTGAATTCAGGATAGATGTCAGATGTTAATTGGTGTGCTGTAGGTCATAATTTTGTTGCTATGTTGAGCATCTTCAGAATCATCTCTATCAACATACTTTTGCCATATGAAGGTAAATAATGATACAATTCCTTATACAATGTCCATCAGCTGCATTCCGATGATTTCTGCATATAATTTCAGAATGTTGTGATAGCCATGGCATACCTTATCCTGGATGCTATTTTGCTGGACATACTTACTCAGGACAAGTAAGACCCTCCTGAACATCCATTGCGAACAGTACGTCCTTACTCATAACCCAGTAGGGTATAGATAAAGAGAGTGTGTTATATATTACATTGCTTCTCTCTTGGTCTGATGAGTATGATTTAAGAGAACAAAGTTTAATGAACATGCAGACCTACAGTCGAGATCCATTGCTAGTCTAGATGAAGTATTGGTGTACATGGTGTCTGGGGCAAACGACAACGAGTGTATGATTATCACTGTATGTTTGTCATTACTCTGACATATTGTAATTTGGTACAGATGCCGCATACAGATTTCAAGGCACTTAATCCTATCAGCCAAATATAGATGCAGCATTCATCACAGCATGATGTTATTCTTGAATCTCTATGCTTTTTTTTTAGATTTGGCTGGACTCGCTTTAATGGAGAGTTAAGTTAAACTAGTTAAGTCACCTTGGCTGCTGTCCAACAGAAAACGGAAAAGAGGTCATTCTGACTGATGTCCTCTCCAGAAGATTAGATATAGGGCTCCCATCTGATCAGTACTCCATTCTCTTTCACTCATGGGCTGGGGGCCAGTTGTGCTTGCGCTGCCTTAATACTAATGTCCTCACATTAAGTCCAAACAGAGACGAGGATCATAACAACTGTAATACACCCTGTATTTCTGTCTCTCCATTAGACACCCATAATGCAGGATGATCTGACTATCCAAATGGCTAAGATGCAAGCGGAGCCCTCTTATTTTTCCAAAAAGAAGATTGTACTTGTTATACTAGAGAGGTTTGTTATGAATTTCACTTCTCCAAAGACATATTTGTTTTGTCCATGGAGCATAATTAACTTGACTAACAGTTTAGCTCAAGATTGCCTATGCCTGTTAATTAAAGAAGCTTCTCAAGATATTGCAACATTCACTATCTATTTGGGTGTTTGTGAAGAGTTGGTTGTGAACTTGAGTAAAGTAGTATTTTTCAATTGTAGCAACTTTAAGATAGGTGGACTTCAACTCCCAGAATTCCCCAATCACTAGCCTGGCTTGGAAATTCTGGGAGCTGAAGCCCACTCACACCTTAAGGACTCGAGGGAATCTCCACTTGTCCTTGAGTGAGCTGAAAACAATAACAGCATGAAATGTCCACCCCACTGCCATCTTCTATTTATTTCCTCTGTTTTTTCTCTTTTGAATCTCTCCAGTCACCTGACTTGCCTTGAAGAAAATGAATGATAAGAACTAAAACAGATACCACACTTGGAGATGGTTCTTGAGTGGTGTCAGAACAAGGGGGAAAGTGCATTATAATATCCACAGAGAAAAGAACTATAGGTAGTCCTTGACATACAAGAGTTGGTTTAGTGATCGTTCGAGGTTACAATAGCACTGAAAAAAATGGTTTATGATCCCTTTTCACACTTACGACCGTTCCAGCATCTTCATGGCCATGTGACTTACCTTTGGGTGCTTGACAACTGGTTCATATTTATGACGATTGTAGTGATGTGATCCCCTGTTGTGACCTGCTGACAAGCAAAGTCAATGGGTAAGCCAGATTCACTTAACAGCAGTATTGCTAACTTAACAACTGCAGGGATTCAATTTTAAAAAATGTGAGAAGAAAAGTAAAAAAATGGGGCAAAACTCAATAAGTTCCTCAGTTATCAACAGAAAATTTGGGCTCAATTATAGTCATACATTGAGAACTACCTGTATTTAGAGCATGGGCTGAGAATGATATAAAGGAAATTTTTAAAAAAAAGTTGCCACAGGAAAGGTAGTAAAAGGTCCTTAATATTTTGCTTGGGTTCTTTTTTCATCCAGCAAGCTGTATTCACTTGTTGTTACCCCTCTTTGTTTCCATGGCTCTCTAGAACAGTGGTCGCCAACCTTTTAGACCTCAGGGACCACTAAATTCATAATTTTAAATCCCGTGGTCCACTAATATCATTTTTTTAAAAAAGATGCATACATTTGTAAAATCATGATCAGAGATCTTCCATTTTATTAATATAAAAGGCACCTATTTAATATAACAAAATTAAAAAAGCTTATTTAATTATAGAAAAATCATAAATGCTTATTTAATCACAACAAAATCTTTAAAAGTTGTTTAACTGTAGCAAGATTATTAAAGTTAGCTTAATTATTACAAAGTAATTGAAGCTTATTTAAGTATTACACATTTTAGCGTGACATTTGTTCCTGCTTGAGAGAGAGAGACAGAGAGACAGAGAGAGAGAGTGAGAGAGACAGAAAAAGAGAGTGAGAGAGAGAGAAAGGAGAGACAGACACACACATAGAGAGAGAGAGAGAGAGACAAAGAGAGAATGAGAGTGAGACAGAGAGAATGAGACACACACACACACACACACACACAAAGAGAGACAGAGACAGACAGACAAACAGACAGACACACAGACACACAGAAACCATACCACTATACAAAAAAATTCAAATAATCTCTAGATTTTCCTGTGGACCACCACAATTTTCTCACAGCCCACTGGTGGGGCCTGGTCCACAGGTTGGTGACCACTGCTCTAGAAGACCAAAAGGCAGTTTCTTGAAGCTGTCACACTTCGCTGTATTCCAAAGGTGATAGCAGCAACAAAGCACCCATGAACCTTGCAGATCACAACTTCCACAGGCTCCCCTCGCTCAATGCATGTGCCCTCCATTCCTTCCCCCCAACCCCAACAAACCTAGCTGGCAACTGCGGTGACAACCTGATCCATCGTTCTCCTGCTCACCATTTCACCAGGATGTTTCTAACTAACAACCTCTAAGTTGGTGAAACCACTTATCCATGCAGGAGGGATTGCTCAGTTTTCATTGACAAAGCAAGAGCCAGCGAGTTCCCAGTTTTGTATCTGTGTCAGAAGATATTAGGGCCATTAGAACTTAATTGCCAACATTATGCAGGAATAGGTGTGAAGTAAAATTAAACTTCTGTGCTCAAACATAATGGACAATTGTTATACGATTGTGAAACTAATGACTAATCTACACATTCAGAAAGCTCTCGTGGCAGAATTTTATGGGGTTGTTCAAGTCAAGCATAGAAATTGGAGATTGGGGGGAGGAAGCATTTTCAAATTGAAAAATTCTCAGCGCAAAGGATATTTAGCACATCGGGAGTGCCTCAGCCAAGCCAGCCCCTACTATCCCCACTGGGTTTCTTCTGTTACCAGAATTACATATGGGAAGAGTCCTGCGATCTGTGTGTGTGTGTGTGTGTGTGTGTGTGTGTGTGTGTGTGTGTGTGTGTGTGTGCCTTCCAGTTAGTTTTTTGACTTCTGGCAACTGTCTGCTCAAGTCCTTACCACCACAACTGAGCCCAGAAGATCTGCTGTTAAGTGAATTTTGCCCCATTTGACAACATTTCTGGCCACAGTTGTTAATGAATCGCTGCAGTTGTTATATTAGTAACACAGTTGTTAAATGAATCTGGCTTCCTACATTGACTTGGCTTGTCAGAAGCACGCAAAAGCGAATCGCACTGCGGCTGTCCTAAATCGAAGTCAGAGGCCAAGCATCTGAATTTTGATCATGTGACCATGGGGATGCCACAATAGTCGCAATTGTGGAAAATGGTCGTGTCACATTTTTCAGTGGTGGCATAACCTTGAATGGTCACTAAATGAACTGTTGTAAGTTGAGGACTACCTGTGATTTTCTTGGCAAGATTTTTCAAAAACGGTTTGCCATTGCTTCCTTCCAAGGGTGGCAAGAGAAGAACTGGCCCAAGATCACCCAGACATCTCCATGTCCAAGGTGGGACGAAGAAGTCACCTTTTCCAGGTTTTTAGCCTGGTGTCTTAACCACCAGACCAAGAGGGGAATGTAATCTAGTCTAATCTAGTCTGGTCTAGTCTAGTCTAGTTTAATTCTATAATCTACCTCGGAGGTTTTCAACCTTTTTCAAGCTGCGGACCCCAAAACCTGCTGTTGCTACATGGCGGACCCCATTCCCACAAATCCAACTAATGACTAATTCATGTATATTACATTTTCCAAATTTTTCTTGACCTGTCTGCAGACCCTCACGCCCCATGCAACCTGCCACAGGCCCCAGGTTGAAAACCTCTGCTCTAACTGGTACAAATGCCTAAGGATGCTCTATTTTCTGGAAATGTTTGCTTGTTGGTGTTCTTTGCAGACGTGTTTGTCACCTGTGGGAAAGAAAGGAAGGGATACTTTATACCAGACCGGATTCTTATTTAATCTTCTCCTTCCTTAAAAGAACATCAAAAGTCCCCAAGCTATCCTTCAAGTTGGTATTCTAGTCCATTGCCTGCACACTCTGTGTTATTGGGAGCACGGAACAAGTCATATTCTCCCTCCCCCGCCCACCCACCCACCCTCAAATCTGTTGTTGTGACTACACATTTTGGAGGGTGAGAATGAAGCAATAAAATCCAAAAGCTACCCTCATAAATTGCATGGATCAGAGAAGTCTCTATTGACAGAGCTGTAAAATGAAATTATGGCATGATTCCTCTGCAGGCCTGCCAGGGCCAAATTTTGGCCTTCTTGAATTGGGTAGGAGAACCAGAACTTGTTATCAAAATCTGATTGTTTTTCTTAAGAACTAATAAAAACAAATATAAACCTCTCTTTTGTGCTCTTGCTCTCTCTCTTGCGCGTGCAGATAGAGCATAAAAACATAGGGCAACTTTCCTCAATCTGCCACCCTTTGGATGCTGTCCATAAATTCCATGTGGATGTGATTTATGGGTACTGTAGCCCTGCACATTAAGGTTGGACCAAGATATAAGAGGTGATCTATCCACTGTAAATTCCCTCTGCTTGGAAAGTAGCTGTAGAACAGATCACTTCAGAGATGATACCGTATTTGGTACTGTTACTAGCCTCCAGAAATATCAACAATATCTATATTGTGGTGCATAGTTGACTCCAATGGGATATTACTAATTATCTGTCACAGGTCAGAAAGTTAGTATCTGCCCACCTGCCTTCCCACCACTCCACACTATTGTCCCTACATCCCCACATTTCAACCTGTCAGGATCCCAAACAGGGACGCCGTTTGTGCTGTGTGCCACGCACAGCACAAATTGATTTATAAAATTGATTTATGGTTCCTTCCCTTACCCTAGCATGCATTCCGTCTCAAAAGTGATAGATTCAAGTAAATGGTACAGTATTTCCTGAGGCTGAAACAGTGCTTGGGAACAATTTTCTCTAAACTCAAATGAAAAAAAAATATGTCTAGATTTCCAGGGACAACAGAAATTAAATTCTACCAAGTTGAGTAAAGAGCATGTTAAGGTTGGCTAAGGATGGCACCTACTTTAGTATTGATCTTGTGAGAAGAGGTGTGGAAAGGTCAGAAACTAATGCTCACAAAAGCAGAAGCCTGAGTCCAGCTACCCCTGAGGAACTGTGATATCTTTAATCTAAGCCAGCATATCATAGCCTGCCCATGTGTTCATCAGAATGATGAAAGGCTATAAATTGTGTAAGCCACACGTACTACTGCCTTAAACCTATATAGCAATAGCAATAGCACTTAGACTTCCATTTTCCATTTTCAGTAAATGACAGCATGTTTCAGTTATCAATCAGTGGCAGATATTGGTTCATTTTAAGTCTATCCCAGGTTACTTGGCAAATCGACAAGATCAGTTGAGAGAGGCATCCAGAGCAGATGGTGTGCCCATTAAAAATAGTATGTCTAATCATCATTGAAGTCCACTCCATCTGGGACAAATAGGAAGTTCATTCAGCAGCAGCTCCTTGTTCATGGCTGGCCTGCTCCTTCATAGACATCTGTTTTTGTAAGGCACACAGCTGGCTTGCATGACCTCTGCTGGATGGCCTGAAGGAAGGGACTTCTTGCCACAAAGTCCTTATGACAGCTCTCTCTAGTCTTCCATCAGAGGAGGCTATTGTAGGGTGAAAGTGGTCAGGGAAATCTCCTTCCATTCTTGACCATAGAGAACTCATTCCATTCTGTTGGCTGAGCCACTAGGAGATCCATTTTAATAGCACTTGTTGGGAAGAATTGCCATTTCTTATGGCTTTGGAAGGAACGTTCAAGGGATGTATCAGGAAATTAAGACTACTGGGGTAGCTCCCCCATTCCTGTTGGGGGGAAGGGAGACCATCCCTCATCTACTTTGACAAATAAATTCTTCAGATATGCCACACAGCAGGGGAACCTGGATATTAGATAACACGATAGGGAAGAATGGGTAGGAAAAGCTATGAATGCTTTCTTAGCTGCAATGACACTGAACACATACACAAAAGAGAGTTGCAACTTCAGTGTTGCATGCAAACGTGAAAGGGAAGGAGATAAAAATGGAAGAAACTAAAGTATGACTGTCAGGAATGAAAAGGTTGATCCTAGCGAGTCTGTTCACAATTCCCACTGACCAACTGATCTACTGGATAGAAGAAATTGACTGTTAGTACACAGCTATCTTTGATGGCAGGCAACCAAATAATCTGGAACACGACAAGAAGCTCCTGGTAGAGAAATGGCATAGCTGATGGGTAATTGATGCTAAGTTCCCATGACAGGTACCCAGCGATCTTCAGCTGAATTCTAAAAGTGTGTGAAGGGGGGGATGTCACAAGAAAAGAGATGTGATACCCGAGTATAAATCAGCAGGTTTGATCTGATTGTACAAGTCAGTTGTCAAATTCTTCCTTTGAGGAACAACAATGGAGGCCTAGCAGGTGGAAATTGAGCAAAAATCTTGGCATTTGCAGCAGAAAACTTGGACTGTTCATCTCTTGTGTTTTTGCGATCTGTGTCTCTGCAAATTGCCCTCTGTACGCCCAGGGGTCCTATGGAAACATACTCTACAGATGTTTGAGAACAAGGTAGCATACTGGACTAGAGTCCAGCATTCTGGCTAAAGAGGAGGAGGAGGAGGAGGAGGAGGAGGAGGAGGAGGAGGAGGAGGAGGATGACGAGTAGGAGGAGGAGGAGGAAAAGGTACCTGCAGTTGAGTTAAGAGTTTAGACAGAATGGCACAACTCAACTAACTTAGGAAAGGTGGCACAAGAAAGAATTTTTATGCTAAGCTTAAATTCCGTCCTTCAAAAACTCAAAGCAGAGAGTTTCTAGGGAAGGTTTGCACCCTCCCCACCATTTTCAGCAGATGCTCTTATAATGGCTATCTGCCCACTAACCTCCCCGCACCTCTGATTTCCTCTCCTAAAACCCAGCGGGCATTGTTCATGCAGAGATCCCACCTTCACTCCAGTCCTGAAGTGTTCAGGACCAGATTTCCCCTTCTGCATCTGGCACCTCCAAACCAGGGCAGAATTTCCAGGATATCCTCGAAACAGGTGAAGAAAGTCTCCAAGGACAGGATCTGCCTCTCCAACCCCGCCCCCACCAAACCAGCCTTCATTCTTCATTTATAAGAAGTAGAGAGCATAGCTGAAGATCAGCAACCAACTGTTGATTAGTGTAGGCCCCCATCCCTGGTGCAAGCAGGGAGGTAGAATGACCAGGGGTGGCCCACAACTCAGCCGATTTCTCAGGGTGGAATAACTATGCCTCTCCATTTCTCCAGCTGTTTCACTTCCTCATTGGAAGGATTTGACATAGGAATGCATGCATCTATCAGCTGCCTGCCCCTTCCCTCTCAGTTTCGACCAGCCGTGATCCAGCAGTTAGAAACAGATGGCCAGCTGCCAAGGAGGTATTAATAACAGGAGTGAGGTAGAGAGAGGACCCGGTCTCTCTCTCTCTCTCTCTCTCTCTCTCTCTCTCTCTCTCTCTCTCTCTCTCTGTCTGTCTATCTGTCTGTCTCTGTCCTTCGGTGTTTCTGTGTCCTACCTGCTACTCAGCTGTTTGACTTGTGGCCTGTCTCCTCGTTTCTAGGTTCACATAAGGCCCGGAACACGCCCCAATTATCCTTGGAAAATACCAGTTCACGCATAAAGAGACAGCCATAATATTTTATTTGTGTTTTTTTTTTATGATACAAGCTCTTGAAAGTAGTCTTGGCAAAGGGAAGCGAAAGTGATATATTATCATCTAATAAAGCAATTGAACATGACAGCTTTTAAGGAAGATCTGAGATGGGGATCTGATTACGGGTCTTCTGAGTGCTTGGGGAGAGGAGGGGTCGACCAGGGGGAGGGGAGAAAGTAGAAGTGCAGGGGGAAGGAAAGCAGGTGGGAAGGCAAATCAAGAAGTGTAAATACCCCATTAAGGTGCTGAGGTGTTCGGCTTTCTGCTATTTTAACCAAGTAATAAATGTAGTTTATGGCCCTGAAAAGAATATAAAGAGGAAGGGCTTGGCAGCAAATCCTTCGGAACTACTACAAGACTCAGAAAGACATCAATTGACATGCCCCAAACCAAGCAGCCACACAGGGTACATGTTTGGCCAGTGCCTTAGAGCTTTAGGGTATACAGGTGAAGGCATAGTTCATAATGGAATACAAAGCAAGCACATCTCACTCAGGAAGCCTGGTGTAATGGCATGTGGGAATGACTTTGGGAGAGGAGGAAGGAAGGAAG
>JANHFO010007159.1:117782-132043 GCA_032468095.1 Pareas carinatus
TGCTGTAAAATACTCAACTAAACTACCAGCAGCTGCAAAACTCTGCTGCTGTCTTTTTAACTTGGGGCTTCAAGCGCACCTCAGCCAATCGGTGTAAGCTGCTCTTTTTCTATTATAGCCCAACCTATGCAGACCGGAGGGAGCTTTGATCCTGCCGGCTCCAGGAAGTCTGGTGTGTTGAGATCTTAACAATCACCATAAGCTGATAACTCTAGATGTTTTTCAAAAGATTCAGCAAATTATGGAAGCACCCAATATCAATTGTGGGGTCCTTGGTGCTCTGAGCCTACAGATGTTTCACTACCAAACTAAATAGCATGGTGTTACCTAGTTTCTTAATGAAACATCTGAAGGCAAACAATCAAGCTCAGACAGCACCAAGAACTCCCCACATTTCAAGCCTGAGCTACAAATATTCTCCTCTATCAAAATCAGTCGAGCTCAGTCTTCACACACACACACACACACACACACACACACACACACACACACACACACACTCAGTCCACAACATTTCCTGGTCAACCTCCATTTGTTGCTCTTTTTGGATAACAAAGATCAACTTTGTGGAAGGGTCAAGCCAAGGAGCACTCATTGCAAGAAAAATCTTACAAAAACACAGTTTTTCAGCTGGATCATATGATCTGTCAAGCATATATTTGTTGGAATTTGACAGACAGATGTAGTGTCTGAGATGTAGTGATTAAATTCCCTCCCAATAATCTGCTATCAAGTTAATAACATTCCACATTTTTCTAAAGTAGTCCGTGTATCATTTATCTGCAAATATATCTGGAGAGGGTGAATGTGTACATTATTTGCCTTAAAAAAAACCCAGCTGCATTGGTTAGCCTTCTTAACCGTTGCAATGACCTTATTTGCCATTGCAATGTCAATGTAAGGCAAAGTCTAATAGGAATAAACACTCCCAATCTTCTCCTTGACCTGCTCTTGCCTGATACAAATGCATGCAGCAATCAATCAATCAAATTGATAGTTACTTATGCCATTTCTAGGCCACTTCAATCCAGCAGTGCTAAGCAATGTGCAGTTCATAGATGCAGGTAATATAATAAACCACAATAATACAACCAGCTGTAAACCCAGCCTAATGAATGCCAACTATCAGGGGTCAGCCCTACTCAAACTGATCAATTTGTAAAGGACTCCTAGAAGAACCAAGCCTTGATGGGTTTCCAAAAAGTCATGAGAAGAGAAGTCATCCTTGGCTCTGGAAGCAAGCTGCTTCAGAAGAAGGAAACTCACACCAAGGAGGATTGGTTCCATGAGCACCCATCACCCTTCCTGATAACTGGGAGGTGAGGACCTCCAGCAGGCATCTATGTTTACCCAGATTGGTTTGGATACATTTAACTAAGATAGGTGTCCATGAAGATACCTAGACTCTAAGCATCCCCGGGTTTTATAGGTGATAACCAATACCTTAAACTGTCCTTGGAACAGATCAATTGTCAGGCACAAGCAAGCAAAAGCACTAGTGAATAGGCCCAAGTAAATATTTTATTCTTCATCCCTTACATTACAAAAATCTCACCAAACTGTCTACTTTCCTTTGAGAAACGGCTGATATAGACTTAAGGGTTCATTCAACCTCAGATGTTTCCTCTTCTGGAACGACTGCAAGCTGGACTTCTCCTAGAGGGGCCCCCTTTCCTTCAACTGGTGATTCCACCACATCAATAGCCAATGAAGCTCCTACCATCAGTGGAGGAGTCTCTTTAGATTGACACCAAAATGAAGAGACAGACAACCATTCTTTGATAGCCATTCATAGAAGAAAAGAATCCTCTATCGATGGACATCTAGGGTCCTTCTCAAGAACCCCATATATTAGGGTTCGTGAACAGTGCAAGCAGAATTTGTTCAGATTCCATTTGGCATAATTCTTACAGAACAACACTCTCCACCATCTTCCACTTCCTCCTTCTCCAAATGGAGCTCCACTAGCATTTTTTCTCCTCCAAATAACAAATACGCACGGCCTATGGAGTAAGGCAGCACCCCTTCTATTTTGTGGAGAGTGCCTTTAAGATTCAGGTCTCAATTCTGCAATCTCATTGTGTTGAATAATTCACAGATGTGTTAAATGCCTAATTTCTCATTAACTGTTAATGCAACCACAGAAAGGAAATCAAAGTGGTAAATCTGGCTGGGTGCTTAAGCTCTGGATATATTGCAGGGTGATCATATAACCTTTGCTAGAGAGAGATAAAGAAAATGCTGGATACCAGGAAAAGTGAGCAAGATAGTGTTTTTTGTGCACAATTGAAGGGTGCTATTAATTTAAAAAGCATTCACCTATATACACATAGCACGCTTACTGTACTCATTACCCTGTCCCTCAAACAGAGGCCTGAAAAGTGCAAAACTAATTAAAGTACGTTGTTGCAAATGTAGAATTCCCTATTAACACTTAAAAATAAGTATCACAGACTCTTCTATAGGTAGGATCAATGTTTCTTAATCTCAGCGACTTTAAGGTGTGTGGACTTCCAGGTCCTAGAATTCCCCAGCAATGGAGCATGTTCATAATTCAGATCTTCACATAGTGTTTTCTTTTATCTTTTTTTAAAAAAATTGAACCGCTGGTGATTTTCTTATTTTATCACTCAGTTTGTATATTTAATTTTCCGGACAAATTTCCCCTGGAGTGGAATTTCAAACACAACACTTTATAATGTGTCTTTTAAAAAATGAACTGTACTAGGTGTTTTTATTTTTCAAGGATCTAGCTTTAATATCATTTTGATACACAATGTTTACCACTTTTTTTTAGGGGGGGTTGCTTTCCAATCATTTTCTTCTTTGATGGGCACCAGTTATTTATTTTTTAAATTTGTTATAGCTATGCTGTAAACAAAGGGTGTTTTTGGTCTCCTGAAAGCCACAACTTATTTATTTTTACATTCAAGTGCTATGGATGAGGCTGGTAAGAAAGGAATTAGCAGTTTTCCAGGTGGGAGAAAAATGTGTCTTAGATGTGTGGTTCTCCATGTCATTAATAGATTGCCAAATATTCATTAACTCCCAAGGGACATCTATTTCCTTTTTTTTTGGCAAGTAAACCTTTATTTTACAGATTTTCATACAGTCGTGCTGTGTGGAAAATATCAAAGATCAATTTTTGATTGTATCAAACCACCGGGACATCTATTTCCATGTCATAGTATGAGGCTCAAGGATATGGATACCCAAAAAATATTAAAATTTGGTCTTAAAGTCAATTTAACAGATGGTATTACTTCTTCCCAAGACACAATAACTGTAGGACATCACATAAACAAATGTTTTAATGAAATCTTAGTCTTACTGCATCTCCAACAACATGGCTATTCAAGCCTTTTTCGTATGTATAAAAAGGAAGATTCAACAAAGATGAAAAAATTTTTGTTGAAAAGGATGTCATTTAAGAGGTATCAAAATTGCTTATGCTGATATTAAGAAAGCTTTCCCATTGTGTAAACAAACTGGGGAACTCCACTTCCTTATCTAGTTTTTAAAATATGCATATCAATAACAAGCATTTATAAAGACTAATTTGGGGCTTTTCATTTTATAGGTTGTAATGATCACTTCTAATAAGTTAGGGGTCTGTAAGAAAACTGAGAACATGCTGGTTCAAATTCAGAGGTCAACAAATGTTGTAGTTGTAAATCCTGCCAGTGGGTGGCAACCGATAAATGATATTTATTTTTTAAGCATAGGAAATGGGAAAAACTCATGATTGCAATTCAGAAATTCGCCGTGCTCTTATTACCGCTAAGAGACCAGTCTTCAAAACTGGAAAGAAAAATGTATGGTCCTAGCATTTGATGTTGCTTGTAACATACTTATGAACCAACTGCTTACGGATGTAGATTATTCATGGACAATTACAATGAAATGTGGTTATTTACTGAAACTGAAATTAAAAGATGGTTATTTATTGAAGCTATATATAGGGGAGTGGACGGCTCAGCAGTTAAGTTGTTGGACTTGTCAGTCGGAAAGCTGGCAGCCCAGGTTCGAGATCCAATCTCCACACAATGAGGTGAGCGCCCATCCTCACCTCATCTCCTGCCAACCTAGCAGTTCAAAAGCATACAAATGATGTGAGTAGATAAATAGATATCATTCTGGTGGGAAGGCAACAGTGCTCTTGTGACATAATGTTGCCCACATGACTGTGGAAACATCTTCGGACAGCACTGGCTCAATGACGTTCAAATGGAGATGACCTCTATAGTCAGCAATGACTAGCAGATTAAAATCCACAGGGACTCTTCTACCTTTATATATATAATTTTTGTTATTTTATTGCCTTGGTTTTTTTCAATATTGTTTTAATATTTTTCTGTGTTCTCTTTTATTAAACAAAGGGAAAGAAAAATCTTGCAAGAAAAAAAGATCTAGACTATCTCTGGAACATATGAGAGCAAAAACCCTCTATTTGGTTATCAATGACAGACACTCTCAGATACAGAACTTTTATTATACACATTAGAAAACTACAACATTACATTGCTTTTTGACACAATCGCCATTTAAATTGAGGCACTTTCAAAACGTCTTTCAAGGTTTGAAATTCCTTCTGCAAAGAAATCACCCTAATGGGAATGAAGCCAGAAGAGGTGGGAATCGCTCAGCGCCAAATCAGGATTATAGGGGGGATGATCAAAAACATCCCAACGGAACTGCTCCAAAGATTCTTGGATGTGTCTAGCGGTGTGCGAGTGAGCATTATAATGAACCAACGTTTGTGAATATGTGTGTGTGTGTGTTTTCCAGACAGAATCAATCTGTAGATTTATTTGCCCCAGGAAAAGTCTGCTTGTTTTCCCTCAATTTCACAAGCTCCATTCCATGTAACCTCAAACCGCTGCTTTTCCATAGCACTCCCTATATTTTGGAATAAATTTGCTCTGGAACTGAACTTGGCCTATATGGTTTTGGCTCTCTTGAAACTCCTGAATACAGAGCTGGTGAGGATGAAGCATGCTACCTAGGAAGAATGAATATATCATGGTTCTTTGGATTTTATGATTTTATAATTATGTAATTTTAGTTGTTGATCGCGGGTTTTTATATCCTACATTTTATTGTTTTTATTTCCTACATTTTATTGCTGTAAACCATTGATAGTTTTGCAGTTGCAGCAGGTGGTACATCAAATAAACAAACTAACAAACAGTTTCTATCTTCTTTGCACTACAGTGAGCAAATAACTGCTGTGTTTAAAGGTTCATTCTTGTCTGCAATAATGATTCTAATCTAGCCAAAACATGTCTGAATGTCTTCTGACAAGTCAAGCCAAAAGCTGAATAAGTGGTTTAAGTGTTTGGAGGGCCATGATTTACCGTGGAGCCTTGCTATAAAACACTAACTGCAATAGATCAAAATCTAAGAAAACTTTTGATGGTAAAATCAACTACAATACTACATACAGATCATCCTAGTGCCTGAACAAATGACTGAAAGTAGTCCCAAATGGAGCCATGGGAATAATCTGATTGAAAATAAAGGAGGGGAGGGAACAATTGCAATAGGTCAGTGATGGCTAAACTTTTAGGCACCGAGTGCCCAGACAAGTAACAACTAATGAGTTGTGGCTCATGATGTCATCGCCTGGCACCACTTCTCTATTTCTGAGCATGCACAGGGCCCTGTGATGTCATTACCCGGCACAGCTACTCTCTTTCAGAGCATGCTCAGCTCTGGGGCGATGCTGGGGTGACTTGGCTCGCATGCCAACAGAGAAAGCTCTGCATGCCTGCTGTGGTACGTGTGCCATAGATTCGCCATCACTGCAATAGGCTATAGGCAAAGAAACTGCAACTACTTAACACCAAAAGTAGCCTAGCGGCAAAATCCTACATATATTCTTTTGAATCCAATCTGGATTCTACCACACCTCCAAAAGATCCAGACTTTTATGGATCTCCCTCCACAAATGTCAAGTCATTGGATTTCCAAAACTTGCTTTGGACCTGGCCCAGATTTAAAGAAGATGACCTCTGAATTCATTCAAATCCAAATGTGTTCTTTTATAATTCTCAGAATCAAGTTCTAAACCAATCAATACATTGATTGATTGATTATAAGCCCATCAGGTCAATGTTGACTCATGGTGACCGCATAGAATTTTGTCCATGATGATCCATATCTAAGCTGGTCCTTGAGATCTTCCAAAGATATCCGTTGCTACTGTAACTGAATTCATCTACCTTGCTGCTGGTCATCCTCTTCTCCTTCTTTCCAGCTTTCTCAACATTAAAGCCTTCTCCAAAGAGCTGGGTCTTTGTGTAATGTGTCACAAATAAGACAATTTGAGCACAATCATTTGTGCCTCATTGATAACTCTGGATTGACGTATCCATTGATTTGTTTTCTTGGTTGTCCATGGTCTATGGCAACTTGCCATGGCCAACTCGCTGTGGTCAATTTTCCACAGCCAACTCACTACAGGACAACTTACCATGTCCAAGTCGTCATGGGACAACTCACTGCAGGACAAGAGTTACACTAATATCGAAGAAATAGACAAATAGAATCATTAAAGAAAGAATGCCAAAGGTGGAACAAAATAAAATGTGAATGACAAAAAATTAAAATATTTTTAATTACTTTAAATAATTAAATTGACTTGCTGAATTGTCCCGCCGTGAGTTGGCCATGGCGAGTCGGCTGCTGTGAGTTGTCCCATTCTGATTCTTAGGAATCTTCATCAACACCAAAATTCAAAAACATCAATACTACACCTAATCTGTTATCCATACATATCCCTTCTTCATCCGTACATATTCTTAATATAAGCATAGAAACAGAGCTTGAGCAAAGGAATTTCTTGGAGGTACTTTGCCTGTGATTTGCCTTTTTGAGCTTTGAGTGTCCTTTGCATCTAAAAGCGAGCTCCCTCTGTGTGTTTGCCTTCCAGTCTTTACTGCTGTCACCTCTTTCTCACCCAAATAAAACGAAAGACTTAGTCTTGTTTAATGTGTGCCAACGCTGTTCATTACCCTTCTCTTTATGCAAATGAATGCACTGAAAACTCTGCCTCAGAGTCCATTAATTGCTAATTAATCTCCTCTCCCTCCTCTCACACATACCAGCCATTCACTCTCCGACTATCTGCTAAAGAGTTGCTGGGAGGCCAGAAATCAACCCGTATAAGCAGTAAGTGAATCTTGCCCCCATTTGGCTTCTTGCCCAGCAGGTAAACTTTTTGACCCCCTCATCAAAAATGTTGGCAATACAAGGATCTCAATCAACACCGAGAGTATCAATGGTCTTTTTCCTAACCTACCATCTTCATGATGCCAGAAGGAATAGACATTAAGGCCAATGGTGGAAATTAGTCCATAATAAATAGTGCAATTAAAAAAAACCTCCGGTATTATCCCGAGAGGGATGGTAATAATTGATGTATTTAAAAGATATTTTCCCACGATAGAGGACATTCCAGCATTCACAATTGTCAACACTATGGTCAAACAGTGCAGAGAGGCTGATATGGGAGATGAATCTGCACTGCCCTCTGCTGGTTGGGATCTGAAATATTTTTTCTGAATCAAAAGCCCTCCAGTGTTAAGTGGAGAATTATATACTTTTGAAGGGGCTTTGAATATTGGGTGGAAAAGACATCAAGCTTGAAAATTCAATATATGAAAGATATGCAACTTGAGATTTATTACAGAGTCTTTAAGAACATCTGCATTTTCTTCCACCATGCATCTTCACATTTGCCTCAAATGCAGAGGGTCTGAATTTAGCCTGGAATTACACTTAATTCAAATTAATCCATATGAGGCCAGTAATCTTCCCTATGCTCTTATTTCTCTCAGAGAAGGTTTTTTCAAATTGTTTTGGGAAACCATTGAAGGAATTCCATGAGAGACATAGCGTCAAAGCAAAACAACAACAGCAACAGCAACCTTGTATACAATCTATAATCACCACCATCATTATGGGATTCTAGGGTTAGTCTGAAAACCATCTCACAGTCTTGAAGGAGAGCCACATGGCTTTAAATTGAGAATGTTGAAACAATGGATGACTAGTGTGTGTAAACAGGCTTGACTCATTGGCACTGCCAGAGTTGAAGGTGCTCCAAGCAAGATGACCTCTATGTCCTCCCTACGTACATCTGGAGTTTTTTTCCCCTTGCCATTCTATTCCTTTTTCCAACAGTTTCCCCATCTGACACTGGTTCCTTTCTTTCCTTGAATTTCTAAGAGCTCGAATGCCAAGTACAGTAGTTTAGTAGGTATAGCGATGCTCAGCATCTTCATATTTCTAACACACTAAAGGAGGAAGGGGGAAAGGACAATATAGCAAGTCTTGTGCTGCAAATGTGTCTGGGAAGGGGCGGGAGATTTTACAGCCCTTTAACTATGAAGCCCTGGGCTTCATATGCATGTCCATCAGCCCCATTTCGATACCAACCTTGTTTGTGTTCTGTTTTGCTCAAATGTGTGTAGGTATGAACAGTTTGTGCACATTTTTCCAGTATAATTTTTGTTTGTTCTATTCTATTCTATTCTTCTTTCTATAGTTTTTATAAAACATTCTCTTGATATTATAATCCATTTTGCACAATGTTATCAATTACATAATGAACTGAGTATGTACTTAATAAAAGAGTACAAAATGCATTAATGAAATAATTATTAAAACTTTAAGCTATCTTTAATGAAAAGGTACTTCATCCTCCTCACTCTAGCAACCTATTGATCTATCCGTCTGTCCATCCATCCATCCATTCATCTATCTGTCTGTGGGTCTGGATGTCTATCTATCTCTGCCCATCTGTCTGTCTGTCCTCTCTCTCTCTCTCTCTCTCTCTCTCTCTCTGTCTGTCTGTCTGTCTGTCTGTCTGTCTGTCTGTCCTATTTCTGTCTGTCTGTCTGTCCTCTCTCTCTCTTTCTCTTTCCATCCAGAATTGAATTGCACAGCAGCATTATAAAAATTTTAAAGTATAACTGAGTTTGAGTTCTATTGTTTCAAAAATGCAAAATTTACAAATAAAGTATACTTTCTTTAGCACTCTGTGCCTGCAAATCCACATAAATGTAATACTCCTATTTCATTATCAAGAGGGTGAAAGCAGTCACAGAATCAGAATAAGAATTTTTTATTTTGTCAGGACACCCAAGGAATTTGTCTTCAGTGATCATGCTCAATACCTATGTACATACACGACAAGAATACAATCAAGATACATTCATAGCCAGTTTGAATATATAAGCTTAATCACGATCATTTGTGTATATATGCATAATCATGATCAGTTGTATACAAGCATACATAGGCATAATCCATTAAGTATATAAGCATAAGTTACATTCATAGTCTTAAAGTACATAACATTCCTCATGTCTTTTTATAAAGTGCAGTCAAAAACCATTTCTTCTTGTCACAAAGGACATCCTTAGCATTAACACTGTCCTATGAATCAGCTGTTTAGTAGGTTGATGACATGAGGGAAGAAATTGTCCTTTTATCTGGTTGTTTTGGTTTGCAATGCTCTGTAGCGTCGTCCAGAGGGGAGAAGTTCAAAAAGATTATGACCAGGGTGTGAGGGGCCCATAATTATTTCCCCCGCTCTTTTTTTAGATCGTTCAATGTACAGTGTAGAAATTATTTTTTCTGCAGTTCTAATTATTCTTTGAAGTCTATGTTTATCTTGTATTGTTGTATTGCCAAACCAGATGGTTATTGAGGTGCAGATTACGGACTCAATGATTCCTCTGTAGAACTGAGTCAGCAGTTATTTGGGTAGTCTGAGCTTTCTGAGCTTTCTGAGTTAATGCTGATTAAAGTACAAATTGACAAAGTCTATCGGGAGAATTCTTGGGCAGCTAGACAGAGGCTAGACATTTTTACTTTACTATGTTTGTGTTCATAAAACTTTTAAATAAAAAAGAACATTCTTTGTTGTGCTTTTTTAATGACATCTTTGATGTTGACTGACCATTTTAGATCTTGAGATATTGTAGAGCTCAGAAATTTGAAGGACTCTATTTTTGTTACTGTGTTGCTTGATATTGTGAGAGGAAATAGAATAGACTGGTTTCTTCTAAAACCATTCATAATTTTCATAATGCAGGACTATACTACTGATGCCTTACTGCTTAGCAGATGTACTCATCGTTTTAACAAATGTTAAACTAAAGCAATATTAAATCAGAATTTTGTCACATTCTGTCAATGTTTATAATAGAATTCGTAGGCTCTGAGAATTTATACACCATCGGACAAAGGAAATACCTTAAAATAATAAATCACTATTTTAAAAATAGAGCTCTCCTGACAGCATTTTTTTTATTTATTAATGCTCCACTCTTCACTCCGAGAAGGTCCAAGATTATTTATAGATCCATCAAAAGTGGGCAAACTTCACTTCAACTTGACAATTTGAAAAAAATGATATAACATGAAAAAAAGGAATGGAAAGTAAAAAGAGAAATGCTTGCATTTTTAAATTTTGCACTTCAAATATATGTAATGTTATTGTAGCCAAAGCTTGTACTTTTTTTCTTAGCTATAAAGGGATTAATCAGATAATACTGTCATTGGTAGCAGATTGCTGGTCAGGCTATAGAATTAAATTATTGTTTAGGTTTTTTTAGTTGCATCCTGATGAGAATAGAGCATTCTTATTTTTATTCATCAATAAACCTTTTTCTGTGGCTGAATTCCTACAACACAAATAGACTACAGATAATCCTTGACTTACGACTGGCTGCTTAGCAACTGTTGAAAGTTACAACAGACCCCTTCCCCCTCAAACAACCCAATTTCAAACTTATCCCCACTGTAGTACTCCTGCCACTGTTCACCCTTATGACTGACCACAGGAACACTACAGCACCCTCGATCTACCTCCCTCACCCATCCCACTGATTCCCCACAAGCCTCGGCCTGCTCCGAAGTCGATCACTCTGCCACGCAAGGTAGCCTACAGAATCAGCTGGCACATGAAGTGCAGTTACCGCCTATAGACTGGGACCTACTTCCCGTCCAATCCCCTGTGAGCCTCCCAAGGATTCCCCCTGCCCACTGGTCCCTTTTCAAGGCTCCCTTGCATGGTTGAGTGGCTGGCTTCAGAGCAGGCCAAAGCCTGGGGAAATCCTGAAGGTCAGGGAGTGGAGCATCAAGTGCCTCCCGGTGGAACCGATGACCATATTTTACATAAAACTTTGAATGCCAGTGGTCCTACAGTTATGACCACAGTTGAGCCCAAAGGTAATGTTGCTAATTGAAACATTTGCAAAGTGAGGTTTGCCCCGTTTTGCAACTTTTCTTGGCACAGTTGTTCAGTGAATCGTTGCGTTTGTTCATTTAGTAACATGACTGTTAAGTGAATTCGGCTCCCCTCATTGACTTTGCTTGCCAGAAGGTTGCGAAAGAGGATCACGTGACTCCGGGACTCTGCAACTGTCATAAACACGAACAGGTTGCCAAGCGCCTGAATTTGGATCGTGTGAACATGGGGATGCTGCAGCGGTCATGAGTGTGAAAAATGGTCATATTTTTCAGTGCTATTGTAACTTTGAACAGTGACTAAATGAAGCGTTGCAAGTCAAGAACTATCTGTGATCCAATTGTTTCTTGAGATTCATTATCTGCAATAATAAGAGACCTGGCTGTAGTAGGCCTTCCTCTTAAGTCTCTCATTCCTTTCCAAATTAACTGTTGATAAGTCCATTTGTATTGACACTGGTTGAGTTCCCCTGCTGTGCTAAGCTAACATCTTTTTTTTTAATGTATGGTTTTCTCAGTAAGCCACAATTGCTTGGAATCATAGACCTGCCAAAGTCAAAAAACACCATTCTTGACTACAGTCTGATCTGTGTCAATGCCACTCTTTCTTCCCTGAGTTGGTTGAGTGAAGACTTGGGTCGATTGCCCCGATCAGAGGTCTGAATGATACTTATTGTTTCCTTATTGATGGGTGTTAAAGCTCGTCTCTTGCAAAGCAAAACAGTGTTTCTCCCCATAGGAATATAATAATTGTTGCTCTTCCACCAGACGCTGATCCCGAGGTGGCCATGGCAATGCTGCGTTGGATTTACACAGATGAGCTGGAGTTGCGAGAAGACGATGTATTCCTGACAGAGCTGATGAAAGTAGCAAACAGATTCCACCTGCAACTCCTCAGGGAAAGGCAAGCTTCTGAATGAGTTGTGGTGCTTCTATTTTAATTAGTGTAGCGTGGCTATTTTGTCCAATGTCAATTATTGTTATTTTGCCGGCTCCTCTGGGAATGGACAGCGGACAAGAACTTGGGTTTCCCCATCCCTAGTTCAATGTCATCACAGCACACTGGCCTATTTTTACTCATAGGTCGGGCGCCTGGGAGTCGGAGCAAGCAAACAGGAGTTTTCCAAGGGGCTATTGACTTGTGGAGCTGATGTGCTGATTATTTGGCTGATCGTATGAGGCCATATTTTGTGGATGAGGTTAAGGATATGTGTGTTAAGAGTGAATAGTTTAGTTCGCTCTTGAAGCTGTTCGCAGGATGAGGACTGTCGGATTAGAAGGAAAGGAGATTCAAGCTGACTATTAGAAGGAATTTCCTAATGAAAATAGCTGTCAAGCAATGGAGCCATCTATTTAAAACAGTGGTGGATTCCTTCTTGCTGGAGATTATTAAACAGAAGCTAACCCCGTCAACAGTCCTTGCAGCTCAATCCCCATCCTGGTACAATTGCCTTCCAACTTGTGTATTCTATGATTATTGGATTTGGGATGGTATTTTTATGGTTTTCCTCAGATGTGGTTTTGTTTTGTTTGTAAAATCATGTTAAAGGATAGTTTAGAGTGATGTGTGTTAAATCTTCCTCAGTCTTAAAAAGAGTCTAAACAGTGCACAGAGCAACAGCAACAAGCCAATAAATAATAAAGAAATCTATTATTCCATTAAAAATTAACAATTGCACATCTACACATATTCCACATCTGATGCCAATAATTCTTACCAATTGGGACCCAAAGGCCTTCCACAATAACCAAACAAATTCATAGCTTGTTACACTTTATAATCTAGACCAGTGGCTCCCAACCTTTTGCGCATCAGGGATCAATTCCATGGGAAAAAGATTTTCCATGGACAAGTGGGCGAGGGGCGTGATTTGGTGTGCTGCCTGGATCCTGCAAATGGGTCTTGGCTCCTTTACATGGCCCGGTTGCTGGCTTGCTGCAGCCCCGGGACCAGTTCACGTACTGGGGATTGGGGACCCCTGATCTAGATTGTTTGGTCTGCTGAACATTTTCAGTCTATATTTGTTTTATTTCATTTGTCGTAGAATCATAAAGGAAGGAGCCTTGAAGATCATTTGGTCCAATCCCCTGCTCAGAGCAGAAATCCTCAGATCATCTCAGACAAATAGCTATCCAATCTTTGTTTGAAAACTTCCAGTGATGGAGAAGGCAGGCTGTTCCATTGCAAAATAATTCTTACAGTCAGGAAATTACTCCTTAGTTCAGGAATGGACTGCTGCAGTGTGCTTTGTGGGGGCTGCATTAGAAATAACGGTTGGTCCAGAATATGCCCGCACAGGTATTAATAAGACATGCCACTATATGTCCTTGTAACACCTCTGTTCTGAGAGCTGAACTGGTACCTGATGGCTTCTGAGTGCATTTTAAGATTCCGGTTACCATCGATAAAATCACCTGATTATTTGAGCTATCTCCTATAGTTTCTTCCTGTCTAATAAAATTGGGCAGAATAAGTGCACTCCTTTCCATTAAAAAATGTCATTAGTGGAATCTTGGAAATGTGCTCAATATGTTACAGTTCGGGCCCTCTGGCATTCCCCAGAGATTCATAAGAGTCTCTCCAAGATGACATTCTAGCATTAAAAATACGTCTATTTTCCCAAGTCTTGCAGAATGGTGATTGGTGAGTTTTTCTAATATTTTTGTTCTATTTGTATGTTTTTACTTTTTCTGGATACCCATTCCTTGAGGGTTTTTTTTTTGCTGCTGTTCTAGCCTTGTTAGAATGTAAAGTGTCCAGAATCGTTGGGAGTTGTATGTTCTTATCTTAGTGCTAAGCCTTAGTGTTAAAAGTGTTAGCAATCCATATGACTTTAATATCAACTTATCATTCTGTACCTTAAAATCTTATTCTTCTTGATTCATGTACCCAAACACATAGGTATACACATGAAATATAAAATAATTTCATAAAATAGAATAAACTCACAAAATATATAAAATTTGTAATATAAGTATTATCTATCTTGTTTGTGGTA
>JANHFO010007159.1:143443-155075 GCA_032468095.1 Pareas carinatus
AGCTTAAAAGTTAAAGGAAATCAAAGAGGACAGAGTCAGCACTTACTTAGGGACAAAACGAGGATAAAAATTAGAATATTCCATGAGAAGAAAATAGGAGGGAGGGGACTGGGGGTAAGAAGAATGTCCAAGGATGAGTATGAGTGGGTCTTTCGGGGTCCAAAGCACCAAGAATTATACATGGAGTTACTTCTGAGTAGCTCCTTTATTGTTACCCCCCTAAAGACAGCATCTTGCCAAACTAAAGCAATTATGTACAATAACTATAGATGTGCTCTGTGATTTATTAAGGGAGGTTCCGACCTTGACCTCTTCCTATCTACCAGATATTCCAAGCGCCAGCTGTTTCTTTGGTCCCTCCATCCTGTGACCCTTGACTACATTCCACCACAGGATTCCAGGAGGTATCCCTCCTAGAGCATTTTTAGTGATGGCTACAATTTGTTTCATTGCATATATTAATTTATATTCTGTCTATAGGGTACTGGAGGCAGCTAAAATCTGTTTTTAAAAAGCCATACAAGGAGTTAAGATCAATATTAAAATTAGCTTAGATGGAAAAGGCCTGACTAAGAGAGGGTGTGGGTCAGGAATATCTTTCAAATAGTTTGACAAGAGCAGGAGAAGATTGTTTCCCATGTGCCCAACAAACAGACCTTGGGCACTGTTGTTCTCTATTAATCTTTATTCTGCCCATCCCCAAATTAGAAATGCTTGAAAGCAGGCCAAAATGAAGAGAACCAGAAAGTACTATTTATATACACCTCTCTGGCATTGCTGCAGCACCCAATGCCATCCTCTAACTCAGAGATCTCCAAATTTAGCAACTTTAAGTTGTGGACTTCAACTTCCAAAATCCCTCAGTCAGCATGGCTGGCTGGGAAAGTCTGAGAATTGAAGTACACCAGTCTTAAAGTTACCAAGTTTGGAGACTCCTACTCTAACTCAAAACTTTTCCACGTGTCATAGATTCAGTCTGAAGAAGCAGCAGGACACAGAGGAGAAGAACCATATTTATTGCAATGATGCCTGCTTTCCAAGAAAACGGGACCTCAGGCAATGGGGAAATAGGGAACTTTGTAGAACTTGATGGCTACAAGGTAGGAAATCCTAAAGATCTGACTTGCTGGCCAATTTGGGGAAGTTAGGCGGGTCCTCGTCAGTGTACCTGGGGTGAGTTCTATCATTCGTTAAGATTTATTTTCCCCACTTCATTAACTATGGCACAAACATGCCTCAGCAACATCTGCTGTGTCTTTGTAACATTGCATCTCATTCTCCATCATACCTGAGGCAGCTATCCATGGTTGTCTTGACTTCTAAAAAGTCTTCTCTCTTTAAGTAAAGGTTTCCCTGTCCAGTTGAATCCGACTCTACAGGGTGTGCGTGTGTGCTCATCTCCATTTCTTGATCAAGGGAGCCAGAGTTGTCCAAATATATTTTCTGTGGTCATGTGGTCAGCATGACTATACGCTGAGGTGCACAGAACAGTGGTTACCTTCCCACTGAAGTGATATCCATTACTCTCCTGGCATATGCATGCTTTTGAATGGCTAGGTTAGCAGGGGCTGGGGTAAGAACGGGAGCTCACTCACCATTGTGTGGGACTCAGGTCTCGAACCCAGGCTGTCATGACAAGCTCAGTGCCTTTAACCATCGCACGCACGCACACACACCCTCTTCAGCAAACTGTGGCCATTTTTACCATGGGTATAATCTGATCAGTTTTACCAACCATTCAGTCGGTTGTGGCTGCCAAGTGATCCCTTAGGGCAGGAGTCCCCAACCCTCGGTCCAGTGACCGGCACCAGTCCGTGGCATGCTAGCAACTGGGCCCCGGAAACAAGCCAAGCCCCATTGGTGGGATGCAAGCAGCATGGAAAACCATGCCCCCTCCGGTCCACGGAAAAACCTTTCCCCATGGAGCCACCGCCTGATGCCCAAAATGTTCGGAGCCACTGCCTTAGAAGGTGAGATTACACAGCACATCTTGTGGTAGCTCAGTCACCCCCTTTCTACTCCAGTTCCTAGCTATTCTGCTCTGGACAGAGAGAGAGGCTCCCACTGCATTGGGGAACTCTTGCCCCACAACACACCCGTCAGCCTCCCCATCTACCTGCACCTGTAGCAACTGCCAAGGGGAGTTAGGGGAGATGGCAGGAGAAGGGGGAAGACAACAGTTGATCTGTTAAGTCTCAGATTCCATGGATTGATGGGTACATCTGAAGACTTGAGGATTACCCCTCTTTGAAGAGGTTAAGCGCCCTGATTCTTCCTACTGGAAATCAGCTGCCAGGAACGTATGAAAAGCCTGGAGCCATTTTGAACAGATGTTTCAACCTGCAGATCAAGCACCGTCAAACTGCAGGCCTTGTTAAGGAGCATGATTGGTGGAAGTTTTCCAGTCAGCAGGTAACTTTTGGTGGGAAGAGAGAGAAACAAACTCTGGAGCATCTATCAATTCCTCTTCTAAACTAGCCCTGCAGATAAAGACACTCTACATTTGCTGCTGACTTCGTGTTTGTGGCCGGATTAAAAATTGGCAAAGGAAGCAGCACATTTTACACCAAAAATATTTTCAACTGGCTAAAAAACTGGTAGGCAGCACTTCAATTGACCTATGGGGAAAAGACTCCCAGGTCTACACATACTTTGTGTGATACCATGACCTCATCACAAACCTTGCTAGTTCTCAAATATTTAACGTAATGGTTTAAAGAAAGGGTAACATCAAAAAACAAAAACTGTCCCAGTTAATTATAATCTATTGGTTTTAAAATAAATTCACCTGAAATAAAAGCAATGGGAAGGTTTAGTTTAATAGTGAGATGTTTTGCTAGAAATAGGAATCCATTCAAACAATTTACACTTATATTAGCCACTGTCTTCTGCATATTAAAATGACTGCATTTCCTTTAAAAAGAAGGCTTGTGGTCACGCCCCCACCCCGTTTTCCATTAAAATGAGTAAGGTGCATTAGATTCTCTAAGAATATGGTAAAATATTCTTTAATCTTCCCTTGAAAGTGGTGTCTTAAATTCAGAGTATTTTAGGTAAATATTGTAGGCTGGTTTTACTTTTACTTTTACTTTTAGGTAAATATAGTAGATCAGTCACCATAATTTTTGACCATATGGGCTAGGAATTTTAGGGAGTTATAGTTCAGCTGAAACAGCAAACTGAAGAAGGCTGGTTTAAAAACTGGCAAAGTCCCACTACTTTTCATGTGTTGAGGTGAGGTTTTACAATTAACCTGAGTGTTGGCTGCAACTGATGAGACATGGTAGCCTGGGGTAGGGTTTTGATGGGACTGGTAAGTGAAAATAACTTATATTTATGAAGATAAAATGCTCCTACTTATTGTAAAGCAATACTTTGGGGAGTTCTGATACTATACTACTTCTACTACTAACTGCATTATATTTGCATATCAGTTCCAAGTCCTTTACAGTCATACACGGGAATCCAAATTTCCATCAGCATCAATGCACCTTGATCTCAACAGGCAAACGCCATGGTGTGTTTATAGCCCAAGTTTCTTACGTTCATATTGTGTGACTTGGATCTCTGTTCGAAGGAGCAGGGCCAGCCTGATCAGCGCCAATCCAACCAACCACCATTTGCAGAGGTTGTTTTTTTTTAGTAAAAGAAGGAAAGACTTTCCCAATTCCACCTCCAAATAGATGCATATCCCTATTCTATAAGAGGGTCATAAAATGACCTCAGCTGAGTGATAAAAGTCCTCTCAAGAAGCTTACCATCTAAAAATCCAGCACAAGGTAGAAAACAAAGAAAAGGCAAGACGGACAGACGGATGGTGAGGAACAGTTTATTGCAGAAGAGACCACTGATATACGAGCAATAAAAGTGTGTCAGCGTTACTTGTGCATAGTGTATGTATAACTTACATGAATAGGTAGAGACGATGGCACCACAGAGGGAAAAAACATCTGATTTTTGTAAGCCCCTCTGGGTTTGTAAATCATTGTCCAGGATCTGATAAAATACATTTTTAATTCCCAAACTGGCTTAAATGGAAGAATTTGTCTTTTGACTTCAGTCTTTGGAAAATCACATGCTGTTCAAGATGTGTGCATAGAACTAATTTACAACATTGTGGCATCTTAATTTCTTTATGTTCTTTGCTGACATTTATTTCAATGGCTTCATACCTCAGACAAGCGGCAACTAAGGTGCAAAATATATGTTAATGTATTTGTAGATTATGCCTCGCGCGCGCGCGCACACACACACACACACACAGAAACACAAACGCAGACTGTGTGCATTGCTGTGCTCTTATCTACAATGAATTGCATCTTCTATTTCATTGCCTTCTTCCTATTGGTGTCATGAATCCGCCTGTTTTATGCTTTCAAATACATTTTTCCTGGGTTATAGAGTTTAGCATATCCTCATAAAATGATTAATTTATCTGCTTAGAGAAAACACATTCAATATTTATGCTACAGTAACTGTAATTGTATAGAATCTAGCTTAATTATAATAAATAAATGTTCCTTATATTATTACTGTTGTTCGCAGGGCTCTGGAGTGTGATTAAGCCAAGATACAAATGCAGATCTGCTAGTTATTTCTTAGAGCAAGACAGGCTATTTTTGTCATCCCTGTTTTACTTGTAATTATTGGAGACAAGGGATAGTCCTAGGCTGATGCACTGCTATAGCTGCTTTTTGTAAGGAAAATGTTCACTGCTTCGTACTAGTTATTGAAATGTCACCATTTTTCGGAATGTAGAGTGTCTTATTGGCTGACTGACTTACATAACTATCACGTTTTAATTGAAAGAAAGCTACTTTGATTCTACTTCACAATAGGGTCAGCTTCATAAATCAGTTTCAGATGAGCATGGCTCCCTTGACATATTCTAGATTCTAGAAACATAAAGAAGGCACTGGTGAGGCATCTTGGTTAACTTCCTGTATCCAGAAGGATTCCTGTATCCTTCCTGTACACTGCATCCCTGTTCTTCTTCAATAGTTACTGGAAACTGATAGGAAGATGTTCAAACGTATGCAAGAAGAATTTCTACCTATGAGAAGGGATCCCCTCTCCATCAGCGTTCGTCTTTGGGGTTTGTCCATTGGATAAACAGAAGTATCTGGATATGTAGAAGGGTAAATGTGTACAAACTGCTCCACAGGAACACCTCCTGGATGGTTATCATTGTGGGAAAAGATAATATATTGTTTCAGCTGTGGATGTGACTGGCCTTCCAAAGTAAATAAATTTCATACAATGGTGGACTATCACAAGGAAATGCATTAATATCCCTTTACTTGCCTGGACTGGACTGCATCCTTTGCCAGGCAGATTAAAGTTATGGGTTTCTTTAGGAGAGCTAATTGTTAGGGTTCAGACTCCTGTCTTGCATTGCAGTGCCTAGAAATTTCTAAAATCTATGAAAGGATCTGATGAAAAGTTCTCTGCATAGAAAGTATACAACTGGAAGCTTAGATTAGCTGCTTTATTTTTCAGAGAATTACACTGAAAACAACTTTAGAGACTGCATCTTGCATCTCTCTCTGAAGACTGAATGTAGAAGAGGAACTCTGGATTTACTTTAAAATGTCCTTCCCTATGATTTGAGGAAATCAAATTAGGCAACATGTGAGAGGGCATCATTGATAAATTGCATTTGATTCTATTGGCTGCAAAGTACTCTTTTCCAGCTGGAATATATTGGTATAGAATTTTGACTATTTTTTTTAAAGACAACCTGTGATTACAAGGTTTGACAGCTTCTTCCTGCTTCTTGTTCTGTTTTTCGGATGCTCGGTTAAAAGTTTTTCCATGTTTAATGCTCTTCCCTATAGTGATACCTCTGAAAGATAAACATGGCACCAAGTTGCATTTATTTCCAGAAGCTAAACTAGCTGAGTCTTGCATCTGCGCGCAGTTTTTTGAGGCAATACAATGGATTCGCATGACATCTCCATATATATATATATGGAAATATATATGCCCCGAGGTTAATATGCCCCGGGATATATATGCCCCATGGTTAATTTTTATGGTTCTGTATAATTGCTCCTTTTATTGGTATTTACATTTTAAAATTAGGACTGCATCTAACAATATCCAATTTCAATGTTGTGACAGACATAATTATTTCAGTGGTGTGGATGTTTCCTGCCATATATAAATACATCAATTAAGTAGATAGCCAAATTTTTGTTCTCTTCAATGTCATTATTTCCTTTGGTATTATTAGGTCTTTCCTTCCTACTAGATTAAAGAGCTATCCACCCATCTCCGAGTGAGAACCCAACAAAATTTTCTGTTTCTGTTTCTCCTTAACAGAAAGTCCTTCTCGTGTCTTTTCTCCACCCAGCTCCTCCTTCAAACTCAGATTTCATTTATCAGGCTGTTGTCTAGGCTGCAGTTCTTGTCTCCCTAGGTCAGTGGCCCCCAATCTTTTGGCCACCAGGGACTGATTCCATGAAGAAAGCTTTTTCCACAGACCAGAGGGGGTGTGGTTTTGTGTGCTGCCTGCATCCCACCAATGGGGCTTGGTTTGTTTGGATGGACGAGTTGCTGGCATGCTGTGGACCCGTGGTGGTTCACGGGCTGGGGGTTGGGGACCCCTACCCCGGGTCATTCTTGCATACCATTATGGTAACTGAGTGCTTGTTCCCTTATCAGTTCCCACCGCAGACCAGATTTATACATCACTTCTTTTCTGGCTGCTCCCAGACACAGTTAGGAGGAATCCCATGACCTTATGGATTTGAATACTCATGTTGCTATAGGTAGCAAGAAAAGTGTGACTGTTACTAAGTAGGACAACATCTGTGGATGTCTCAGCAGTCTAAAACAGCCAAAAGGAGCTGGGAAAATCCCAGCCCTTGACCCTATCATCACTCAAATTATCAATGAGGATGAGTCCTAAGTGTGGCCTCCAGCTATCAAAAGACTCATGTCCTACATGATTCATAGATGTCAAGGAGCACTGAGACTACTTGGGTCCAGCCCCTGGGAAACTCTTAAAGTTTTAAAATCTGCATTGATAAAGATACAGTAGGCCATGATTGAAAACCACTATTGATGGTTTTGGTATAATCCCAAGGTAGATGTCATGATGGAGCATCTCCCATTGGGTTTTACCAGTAGTCGTGCTGCTGTCCCATCTAAGGGAAACTCCTTTCCTTGAGAGTTGGTTGGACAAGATCTCTTTTGTAGATTACAAGCTGGGTTGGTCACCAGGACTAGAGGTTTAGCCTTTTGAGCTTTTTGGACTTGTGCTGGAGTCCACCCTGAGGGAACCTCTCTCTATCTGAATGTGTTAACGAATGAAGGCAGATATCCATGTCCTAGGATAATGTTGCGGGATCCAATCCAGGTCAGTCACCAGAAATTTAATCTTCTGAGGATGGGTGCCATCATGCATCTGAAAGTTTAGGAGACTAAACCTCTGGTCTCAGTGACCAACCCAGATTGGAACCTGCAACATTATCCTGGGGCATGTATATTTGCCTTATTAGCAAGTTCACTTTTCCTTGGAGAACTTCCAAAGAATCGTCTACCCAACTTCCATGCCCACAAACCTCTTCACAAGCTTCAAGAGTCACTTGCCTCCAGCTCTAATTTCACAGCATTTGCTTTCTCAAGAGACAAGAAGAATCTTGAGTGTTCAGTAAGAAAAACAAGGACCCCTTGCCTGAACAAGGGCTTCCCTCCATGTTTCTCCTCAGCCTAGACTTTTAAGGCCCCGGTGGTCATGGTGATTGCAGCCTGGTCACTCCAAAGAGCCGTTGGTTTCACTGTGGTTCCATGCAACTTTGGCTCTAAGCCCTGGCTCCAAATTAGTTTTGGGGGCGAAGGACCCCGAGTACCATCCTCAGTTGAAACCCACCCTTTATGCCTGGGCACAGGGTCCCCCTTCCCTGGGGAGGGGGGAGTGACACACAGCCACCTCACACAGCACTGCCTGGCAAGCTCGGCCATGACACCAACCACATAAGTAGGCTGAGAAATATGGGGAGAGGAAATGTCTAGCAGGGGATTCTTTATTTTTTTCCCCTCCCTTGCCTTTTAGTAATGAGGCTTCTCCACAGAGACAGCATGAAATTGGCTGAAGACGTAATGATTCTTCACAACCTCAAGGCGGGTGGCCGTCCACCAGGGAGCCGTGCTCCCCTCATTTAGCTTGTTTATTGTTCAGGCCTAATTAAAATGTTACACTATCCTGCCTTTTACATCGTATTCCCAGCTAATGAATTCACCGCCGACTCAGAGCAATTTTAATAAAATGCCTCGGCACAAGCGGAGGGGTCAGGCGGGAGGGGGAGGGCGACGCTTGGGGAGGGGGTGGCGGAAGAGAAAAGGAAGAATGAAACAGCAATTATACAAGATAAGCATTAGATACTTGGTTCGGAATTATCTCCTGCAGCAATCGGGAAGGCTGCCTGCCATGCCGCTGCCGTAAATACGTTGCAATCCATTTTATGATAATTGAAGTCATAACTGTGACTTTTGGAGGTAGGTGGTTTAGGGTTGCTGTTTTTTTTCTCTTCCTGGTGCATATTAAAAAAACAACAACAATAACATCAAGAGAGGTTTTGCTATTAAAGACACACACACACAAAGCTTCTAACCAGCAAATCACATGCCTGCCCACTCCTCCTTTCTCCAGGTCCATATGGAGGCGCATATGGTGCCAGAAAGAATGGAAGACTTTAGGGGAAGTTGTTTGTTTGAATGGATTTACAGACAAAAGTTGTAAAGGTGGAGTGGGGGGAAGAGCACTAGGAAGGGATGGAGGGCTTCGTCACATGATGCACTGGCATAAGGGACATGGGTCTTTCTTTGACATTGTTCAACAAAAAGCCATTGCGCATGAATAATTTCTCAAAAATCTGGATTTGATCGTCACACAGTCTGAAGGGCTGCTTACTAGGAATCATGAAGACTGTATGTAGCAGGAGCTTTCACTGGCTGGGAAATCCTGCCACGCTTGGATCAATCCCTTCTGCTTCTATATAGGGCTCTGACCCTGATGGTGTTCCAGAATTCCTTAAAAATAAAAAAAAGCCTGGCTGTTATCCCAGGGTCTGGAGTAGGATGGTGGTTGAATGCCAAGTCATGTGTATTGGGTGAAGTGTTTGGAATTTGCGTCTGGATAAATGTACTCTATTTTAAAAAATTATTTATAGGGTAGACTGCCAAGAGTCATTCTGGAGCCGAGCGGCTTTAAATCTGCTAAGTAAAAATACTAAAATATAAAGATTTTCCATCAAGCTTTTTAAACTGTATATATAAACAAAAGGAAGCACAAATCCTACTGATCCAGCAGCTTAAGAGCAAACGGCTGCATAGGGCAGTTACCGGCTAAGAGATCATAAGCCTTGCAGTCAATCACAGTTGTATTAGTTTATTGCAGGTAGTCCTCAATTAATGACTGCCATGTTTAGTGACTATTCAAAGCTTCAACAGTGCTGACAAACGAGTCCTACGCTTACAACCATTACAGCATCCTTATGGCCATGTGATCAAGATTCAGGCATTTCACAACCTATGGGAGTTTACAGCCATCACTGCAGTCACCTAATCACAGTTTGTGTCCTTCACAGCTGATTTACAGCAAGCAGAGTCAACAGAGAAGCCGGCAATGAAACTGTGAACAATGATCACAACTGAGGTGATTCACTCAACAACTTTGAGGGAAAGTGGCATTACTAACTCTGTCGCTGTCCCGTGATGTTTCTGCTTAACCACATTACTTAGCAACACAATTGCCAGTCCCAATTGTGACCGCTAAGGGAGGACTACCTATGCAATGAATTGGTACACTCCTTTTGGAAAGATATAGGGCAACTTGGTCAGAAACACTCTAACACGAGGACAATTCGGGGAAAAACTTCTGTTTGGTTATCAATGACAGACCCACAGAGATACGGAACTTTTATTATACACATTAGAAAACTGCAACATTACGTTACTTTGTGACATAATTACCATTCAAATTAAGGCATAACGTCTTACAAGGTTTGAAATTTCTTCTGCAAAGAAATCTCCCTCTTGGGAAGATGTAACAGCATCGTGCAGAGCATTGTCATCGTTGAAGCGGTGCGACGCAAGCATTGAGGCAGGCTGACCTCTGGTGTGGTTTGGTTCATGATAATGCTCGCCCACACACTGCTAGATGCACCCAAGAACTTTTGGAGCAGTTCCGTTGGGATGTTTTTGATCATCCTCCCCCTCCTTATAGCCCAGATTTGGTGCCGAGCAACTACCGCCTATTCTGGTCTCATCTCCAGGGGTAAGATTTCTTCGCAGATTTCAAATCTTGTAAGACTTTATGACAAGTGTCTCAATTTGAATGGCGATTATGTCAAAAAGTAATGCAATGTTGTAGTTTTCTAATGTGTATTTAGAATTTATTCGCCAAGCGTGTCTGGACACATTAGGAATTTGTCTCCGGTGTACATGCACTATACCAGCGGTTCCCAATCTTTTTCAGTCCACCGCCCCCTTGGTGCTTCAAACTCATCCTCAGTGCCCCCCTCTGCCGCCTGGACTCCTGACTGGCAGCGTGCAGAGCTCCGGCTTGGGGAGGGAGGGAAGCAGATTGGCGGCACGCAGACCTCTGGCTTGGGCAGGGGGAGGGGGTTAGGGTGAGACACACATACACAATGAGAATGAGAGAGAGGCAGAGAGACAGATACACAGAGATAGAGAAAATGAGACACACACACAGAGAGAGAAAGAGACACAGACACACAGAGAGAGAGACAAACACACACACACACAGAGAGAAACCTGGAAAATCTCACCATGCACGATGAGAGGGTGGTCGAGAGAGGCAGAGAGCAGCACTTTTCCATCCCAGCTGCCGAGCCCTGGGAAGAGGTGGCGGGCAGGCGACAGTGGCTCGGGGGGGGGGGGGTCTGAATGGTGCCACGAAGCCTGACTGCGAGATTCCCAGGTCAGCCAAGGCAAGAGGAGCACAGGCGAGGCTTCTGCTGTTGCTGCTGATTGGCCATGTCCGGGAGCACCCGCTTGCTGGCCAACCCACACGCTGCACGTCTCCTCTTGCCGGTTCTCAGTGGCTGGGATGGCAAGAAGCTGGTCTCTGCCCCCTCCCCCAAATCTGGCTGGGCTGCATGGGCTTGGGCAAATAATTAATATCTGCAGATGTTGCAGTGCGACATCATGCCCAGCAGAGCATCCCACGTCTCAACAGTCAGCAGAGTCTGTGAGAAAACCTGCTGGGCATGTTCCGGGATGGAAGGCTGGGCAGACATGCTGCAATGTCTACAAATATTCATTATTAACCTGAGTCCTTGTGGCTCATCCAGATTGGTGACCTACCAGTAGGCCAGGGCCCACAGGTTGACGACCACTGCCCTAGTGAGTGTTGCTGTCATCCCCTACCTGGCCCCTGGCCAAGTGATCCCAGTTGTCTCCCCTCCCCTGCCCCCCACGCACGCACACCTTTAAGCAGAGAACGCTTACCTCTCACTGTTCAAGCAGACAATGCCCCACTTTCTCTCTCTCTCACCCACATTTGCTCGGGGTATGTCCGCCCCTGTTCAGTCTCTCTCTCTCTCTCTCTCTCTCTCTCTCTCACACACACACACACACACACACACACACACTTGCTCAGGAG
>JANHFO010007159.1:227082-237535 GCA_032468095.1 Pareas carinatus
CGCCTAGACACCGCAGACTGGGACGAAAGAGTTGCCGAGTTCCTAACTTGGCAACATGTCACACCATGCGCCGCCACAGGCCGCAGCCCCGCGGAACTTTTAATGGGGCGCAAACTACGTTCAGTCTTGGACAGACTGAACCCAACCTACGCACCAGAAGAGGGGAGGGACAAACCGACACCGCACAGGCAATTCCAGCTAGGCGACGCCGTTCACGCAAAAAACTTAAACCCCGGGCCCCCATGGGAGGAAGGGGAAATCACAAAAGTAACAGGGCCCAAGTCTTACGTTGTGACCCTGGGGGACGGCCGAGTCTGGCGGAGGCACATAGACCAACTCAGAGGCAGAGCCGAGGGGAGGGAACAGGGAAAAAACCCCCCAAACAATCAGCAATCAGACTCCGCAGGGGAAGGAACCGAGCGAGGGCAGGCCAGCCCACCCCCGGGAAGCCAGGCCCAACCCCGGAGACGCACGAGCAAATCACCGCCCCCAACGGCACCGCCCACAGAAATCCAAACTAACCCCATAAACGTACCCTCTACCACAGGGACAGAAGGAGGGAGATACGCGTTCCACTTACCCCGAGAAGAGGAAGATCACCCATCAGAGGCGAGCGTGCCATCAGCCGTCGAGGGTGGGGCGGAGGCCACACCCGGAGGCTTCCAGAAGCTTCCCGATGGAGCTCCGGAGCCTCCCACGGGCGCGACCTCACCCATAGCCGACCATCAGCAGACTGAACCGCGCAGGTCCCGGCGCGCTTTTAAACAGCCGCCATACCTACGCGAATACGTATGCAGATGAGGCCAAGGGCCATCTGGGTATGGAGGGGTGTTGTGTCCTGGGGGAGGGCACAAACCAGCGCGGGAACCACCGGCGCCCGGATTGGCAGACTGCCACCCACCGCGGGGTACTTAAGTGGCAGCGCGCCAGCCCAGCGCCATTCTTGTGACTGACCACACTGACCAATAAAGACCTTAAGCAGAGTGTGCCTTCGCTTCATTCTTGGGAACTCACTATACAACAGTAAGCATATCCGATATTTAGGGAGCATGTCCATTCACAAAACATGCATGTAGCCAGTCATAGAATATTTACCGAAAGACAAGCTGGCAACTACCACATCCTCTAACAATCTATAATACTTTCTTTTGTCTCCCTCCACCCTTTTTTTTCTCCAGGACATCCTTCACAAGCAAAACCAGGATTATAACAACCCATTTTAATTTTCTAAGAACTCCTACGAAGCTGATGTAGTAGTCAACAGCATTATGGAAACAAAGACAGCTCTCAAAGTGGTGTTTTACTTTGCATGTCAGCTTCCTTTTCACTATTGTTTAAAAAGCTACTGTTTAAACAGTAAAATGGGAACCAGAGGTCTGGAGAGCTGGTAAGGAAATTGTTCAGGGCTGACCGGTGTCCTTAAGAGCCATGCTGGGGATTCCAGATTGTGAAAATGGGAGGTGAAGGGGCAGTTGCAAACAGACCCAACATCCAAGAATTAGTTTCTAGTTGTTGGTGTTAATGTTATTTACTTTAAAACAAAGAACCGAACAGCTCATATTCCCAAATAATATGGCACTGCTATTCATTGTCAATAATATTGAGGTACTCATACTCATTACTTACTATTCTATGATGACCTCAGTGTGGCTTGTAGATAATTAAAAAAAAACTCACATTTCTTACCTTCAAAGTCCTGGGTTAACCATTGTTGACTAAATATTTCTCTCATGTGCACTTTTGGACTTTCTTTAACAACTCAAGGAAACAGATATAAGGGAACCACTTTCTGTTTTTTTTAAAAAGGTCAGGCTGAAAGAGACACAGTGATTCGCTTTAATTAGGATAAGTTCCAATATCTTTGACCACTGGCCAGGATAACTGGCTAATAGCGACACTTGGATAAAGATCTGGAGGGTTCCCCATTTGCAACATGATATCAGTCAGGAGCATAGTAGTATCCCAGAGGATGGCATTGTCAAGCAACTTCCATAGTGGTGCCAAAGAAACTACATGGCCATAAGGTCAGTAGGAGTCAAGCACAAATCAAGGGGTTCATTTCAGATATAGCCTGGAACTCTTAACCGCCATGTCTCATTAGCCTCTCCTTGCCACAACCAAGGGCTAAGATGGTGAGACAGAGCAAGATCTTATCATGCTAAGATGTAAGGTTCACTTTATTTTGGGCTAGCAAGATGTGACAGCCAAGCCATTCCGCTAGGTAAAACACAATTGTGAAAATGAAGCTCAACTGTTAATGATTTCTGCATCATGATTGTGTTTGTATTCAGCCACTAATTCATTGAACTATGCTTCAAACAAAATATGGGTTCATGTAACAAATGAACCCCACATATTTGTTATATGAACCCCCATAGTTTGAAGAGCTTTCTCAGGATGGGTTTATTTGCTCAAGGGTTGGAAAATCAAATCTTTTTTATATATTGATATGAAAACCATGAGTCAAAACCAAAGAGCATCACGGCAGGTCATTAAATGTAAAAGTACTAAAACTGAAACAGGGCTACTTACAAATAGAGACATTTCACTTTGGCTTCCTAATTGGAAGTGTTTTACACAAACCAGAATAGCAACATTCAGTTTTAGTAATAGTTCTGGTTATTTATGTATTTTAAAGATCATATTTAGAATGATACAATCTAGGAAATTCATGCAATTAAGAGGAGCCAAAATCCTGCTTCTCAGTTTCTTTGCCTTCCTTGCTGAGCAGAGAAAATCTTTCTGTCCTGGGTCTTTTTCTCATTTGCTTCTCACCCTGCCTAGCAGAATCTTCCTTTCCTTTCCTCCTTTTGCCTAGTAGAGAAGTTTCACTTGCCGGTTCAGTCTCATTTCCCCTGTTGACTGCAGGAAAACCCTGATGGTGGGGCAGCTGGATTTGGCCCTCTTGCTCAGTCACTGCCTCCTTCCCACACCCCACCCTGCAGCACCCTCAGCTTCCTGACCTGCCTTCCCAAACTAAGCTTCACTGTCAATACCTGGAGGGCCCAGTCCAGCTGGGAGCACTCAAGGTGCAGCTTTGCTTGACCCAAAATGCTTCAGGACATTACATGTGCAGCTACCAGCCAAGCTCCCTGATGTCAAGAAAGCTATCAAAGCAGTCTGAGGCCACCACTTCTAGCCTGCTCCCTTTCCTGGAACATTTTCTATAGACCAACGTGGGTATCTATGCAGGCCTCAGGTTTCATTAGGGTTAGGTAGAAGAGCAACCAAGATGATGAGGGGATTGGAGGCTAAAACATATAAAGAACGGTTGCTGGAAATGGGTGTGTCCAGTTCAATGATAAGAAGGACCAGGGGCAACAGGATAGCAGTGTTCCAATATCTCAGGGGCTGCCACAAAGAAGAGGCAGTCAAGCTATTCTCCAAAGCTCCTGAAGGCAGGACAAGAAGCAATGGATAGAAGCCAAGCAAGGAAAGAAGCAAGCCAGAACTAAGGAGAAATTTCGTGACAGTCAGAACAATTTATCAGTGGAACAACTTGCCTCCAGAACTTGTGAATGCTCCAACACTGGACATTTTTAAGAAGAGATTGGACAGCCATTTGTATGAAATGGTATAGGGTTTCCTGCCTGAGCATAACTCTCTTACGCTGATTATTATTATTAGTAGTAGTATCCTTGAGACCTATAGAAGCTATATGTGGTCACATTTCTGAGACTCCTGGTGTCAATGGTGCTTTTAAAAAAATAACCGATGAAAGAGTTCATTGCTCCCAAGGCATTTATCATCCATACTTCAGCAGAGAGAGGGAGAACGAAGGAAAGAGGTTCAAGGGAGACAAAGTCGAAAGATTAACATGAACAAGATTTGAAAAGAACCGTGATGCTAATAGCCCTAGTAAAAAGAGCAGAATTGCACTTAGGCCATTTGCACTTGTCTTTAATGAAGGATGAGAAAAACAACACATCATCTGACTCACAAATGGAAGCTACGGGTATGTGTGTGTGTATGTGCGAGCCAAATGTTTTTCCAATGAGCAGGTTCACTTTCGGCCCACTGATTGGCAGGCACGGGGAGAAGAAAAGCAGCCTGGCGCAACAAGGCGGGCTGGCACACAGTGCGGGGCTGGCCGCAGAATGCAGAGCCAACAGCCCCTTCTGTTCGTTTCAATGCCAGGCCTGGCATCAGAGAGGCGGATGAGCCAGCCGGATCGAAGCCTTAATTAGGTCCCTCTCAAGCAGTGGTCTCTGTTTTTTTAGCACTGTGCGGCGTCACCATCCTCCAAATGGCTACAGCAAGCTGGGGCACGGAAAACATTTTTATGCCCAAGCAAAAATGCTCTCAGCCACCCACCCGCCCACTATAGTGCACACACAGATTCATGCATTCTTGTCACACATGCATTCATGTCACTGAGAAACCTGCTGACATGGGGCTCCATGGGATCTTTAAAAGCACGCTCTGAAGATGCTTTAGCTCGTTTTAAATCAAATAAGACTCTTGTTGCTTTTCATATTATGAAGCCCCAAGTAGCTGTAAAAGTGAAGACTCAGCATAGCAGACATTGCCTGCGGTGCTTCCCTTCCACTGCAGAAACCAGCATCATTCACAGTGGCATAACTTTGGTGGGACACACCAGAAAAGAACATGAGAAGGCTTCTCACCATCTCGTAGGTACAAATTATTAGCTCTCTCTCTCTCTCTCTCTCTCTCTCTCTCTCTCTCTCTCATAGTGTTGTAGTCTCTTACTTTCTCAGAATGCTACTAACAAACATCATTTTGCAGGGAACAAAAGAGCTGTTTTAACTTCAAACAGTACTATGTTTAAAGAAGCCATCTTGGGCCATTAAGAAAGAAGTACGATGTTGAGAAGTGCCAAGCATTGGCCAGTTACTGTTTTAAGGCCAATAATTCAGATTACTAGCCAATTTATGTAATATGAAGCAATTGGCAAAAACAAATCACAACTTGAAGGGCCTAAAAATAAAGTCAACACCTCAGTGCAGGCAAGCCATTGATAAAGGCCAACCCTGATAGCTTTTTGCAAAGCACTGAAGACCTGGGTGTTTCCTCAAACATTTGAGTCAGGCAGGTGATATTATCAATGATGTGCATTTTTGATAAGTGGGGTTCAGTGACTGTGAGTGGCTTACAAAAAAGTGGAGGTTATTGCTTATCCTTGAGTATTGGGTGTGTGTGTGTTTAGTCTTATAATGAACTCCAGACAAGAAGCACACTCAATAGTACTAACTATCTTTATTGTAAACTTGTATTGACAGAATCTTGCAGGCCTAAATTACATCTCTCCATCCTCATCTTTATAGTCCAAGAAATTAGGAAGGTTCTTTCTGAGACCTTTGGCACATCCCACTCATGCTATGGGTTCAACTGTCTCTTATCTGACCATTGCTGAGCCCGCAGCTCTATCTCCTGCTTCCCAAAGTCATTCACACATGCCATTACTTTGAGATAAGATGGGCAGTCTATATATTTTATTAAAAAATTAATAAATTACAGCGTTATGAGCAGTTTGATTCTCACCAGCTCAAGGTTGACTCGGCCTTCCATTCTTCCAAGGTGGGTAAAATGAGGACCCAGATTTGAGGGGGGGGGCAATAGGCTGACTCTGTAAATTGCTTAGAGAGGGCTGTAAAGCACTGTGAAGTGGTATATAGGTCTAAGTGCTATTACTATTGCTATCTATCTTTGTAAGTCATTTGTGTGACTTAAATAAATAAATACATAAATAAAATTTGTCCCTCTCCCTTGATGCATACAATTCAAATCATAGTGCAACGCATGCAGGAATGGGATGCTGGATAGAAGTTGTATTTCTTTCAAAGATGCCATCCTTCCTCCACTTCCCATTCTTGGAACATTATTGCAATATTTGACATGCGCTGTTTTTGTCTCTTTCAATCTCCCTACCTCATTCAACTGACCAAGTTATTATTATTCTTAGCATGGAAATACTTTAAGGCAGGAAGCTTAGCTATCTAAATTCTATTAATATGTCAGGTAAGTAGCAATCAATCCATTCCCCTCCCAACAGTAGTGGATAAGGTGGAATAGTAGTTTATCTATACACTAGTCAGAGAAAGCGAATAGGTTCATTTAAATGCTGTGGGGCTTTTTCTAACAGAATATATCAATCAATAGTGATGTCGGGTACAACTGTTATTTTTTAATATCCTGGCCAACAGGTGAGCAAGCTAATTAAAAGGTAACCTACTTGCCTGTGGCAGAAATTCCAACAATTTGTCTGGAAATTGCTTTGGCAATACTCCAGAAAGAGAGAGGGTGCTTTTAGATGAGACTTTTAATATCTAATCGTCCTCTCACATTCAGAGAATTTTATGAAGGCACGAATAAGGAAGAGGTGAGCCTTTATACAAAACGTTGTCTTCCTTTTTGCAAGCTTTGTTTTAGTCTTTTTGCCTTTCCTGAAAATCTGTTATGTGAGGGGCGGGGAATGGAATACAGTAGATACCCAATACATTTTGATTAACACATTTATAAATTGTTGGTCTAGAACAGTAATGATGAAACTTTTGGCATGTCAAAAATTGCCTAATTTGATTCTGCTGACATCTCTCTCTCTCTCTCTCTCTCTCTCTCTCACACACACACACACACACACACACACACGCACACACACACGCACACTATCTGCACCCAAAACTATCTAGCTCATGCTGAACAGCAGCACTAGGCGGCAGCAGAGAGACTGGGCATAAAGTAGAGGCCTGGCCCATGACTTCAGCCCTAGACCCACTGCTGTCATCCAACCCTGGGGAGTGGTGCAATTCTCCGCACAGACCAGCGATTCCCAGGATCTGCCATGTGCTGCTTACCTTCAAGCCATGTTCTCTTTCTATTGACAGGCTCCTGAGGCCTACTCGAAGCGGCTGCGACTACACGGGGCCTTCATTCTTGAACAGCTTTGGAGAATGCTCGTCTGTAGTCTCTGTAGCTTCTGAAAATCGCTCAAAAACACTGTCCATTCTTTCACAATTTTCAGAGGCTTCAAAGGCCGCATGGAAGCTCTCCCCATTCTCATGCGGCTTCGGTAGCCTCCCAAAATTACATGAGAATAGGGTGTGTTTTCAAGAATAGTTGTTGTCAGGTATTAGTGAACACTCTCGCCTAAAATGTTGTGGCATTTGACACATGTGTCAATCCGTCACAAGTCTAGAATTTCTTTGACAGCCAGTCAGTTCCTAGATGCAAGACAGAGGCTGTTTCAGATGCCACAGTTAACTAGAATGGACAATGAGAAAAGTCAATTTTGGGGACAGATCTCTTCCTATCTGTAAATGAGTGCAAAGCTTTCAATTCATTCACTCTTAATTTTACCCACGAAATAAAGCTAAACCCTTTGGCAAGCTGTTCATATATGAAAGCTGTTATGTATTCTAGACCAGTGGCTCCAACTTTTTGGGCACCAGGGACCGGTTCCATGCGAAAAGGTTTTTCCATGGACCTGAGGGGGTGTGGTATTGCATGCGGGTTGCATCTTGGGATTGGGGCTTGGCTTGTTTGCACGACCCAGTTGCTGGCATGCTGCGGCTTGGTGCTTGTCCACGGACCGGGGGTTGGGGACCCGTTCTAGACAGCATTAATATTACATGCAAATTGCAAACGCACTTGGAAAACAAGCTAGTTTCTAGTGTGAACATTCACTTCCTGTCCCCCTCCTCTCTTAAATCCTTGTTATTTCTCTTTGATTCTGATGACAGTTTTACTGAACTTGTAAGAAAACAATACTAAGAGAATAGCTGAGCTTGAATTAAAGCAGCACCATACAAAACTTAAGCTCCTCTGCAAATTACTTAAAATAAGCCTGACAGAACATAAATCTCTACCCCCCCAGTAAGTTCTTAATTTGTCCAAAAGTTAATTTAGATAAACCTAAATACAGAGTTGGCTCTTATAAGTGGAAGTGGATAGCCCATCTTGGCTGATTTTGAAAAAGTAGGATCTGGTCCAATTGGTGCTGAAAGGACACCAGGAAATTTCATGTTGTGCAATGGTAGATAAAAGTTTAGGCACCCAGAATCAAACTGTATATTTCACCCTTGTTGAAAAACCTTTGGGTAGAAAAAAAGAACTTCCAAACATGCACGTGGAAGGACTCTTCTAACTCAAAAATAATCTTAGATCTTTTTCTGTGCACTGCTTCATCTCACAGATTTTTCAGCAATACACAAATCTCCGGACCTTGAAGGCTCTTCCAAAACATTTATGTTCTTTCCTTTAAGTTCTAAACGGCTGTTTTAGAAGTCAGGGTTTTTTTTTCACTGACTGGGAAACTTTAATTCCTAGTATAAATTGATGTTTATTTGAATCTATCCTTAATTCCCTCTGGACAGTATTTTCTTTGCTACGGACACCACATAATCCCAAAGCTACCTGTCCCTTTTTCCTTCAGATATATTTAATGTTTGTTTCATCACTCCAAATCACATTATTCAAAAGCATTTGAGGCTTATCGTGTTTTCTTTTGCATATTTCAAACCGTGACTTTTATGATGAGGTTGGAGGAAAGATTTGTTTTACTGAAAACTCTCCCATCGATCATTGTTATATACAAAATATGTACTGGGAACCTGTGGACAGCTGTTCAGCATCAGTTGAACTTCTCAACAGGGTATTTATAGTTTCTGTGACGTCTGTGCGGTAGAGGTGACCAGTCTGGGATCAGTACTGGCAGAGGCTTTTCTTGGTCTTCAAACCAATGTTCTATAGCAGGGGTCCCCAACCCCCGGCCCATGGAGCAGCTCCGGTCGACAGCTTGCCAGCAACTGGACCGCGCAAACAAGCCGAGCCCCATTGGCTGGATGCAGGCAGCATGGCGAAACCACACCCTCTACATTATCTCCAAATTAAGCTGCATTGACAAGAAAGAGATAAAGGTTTTGGAATAGCATTGATAGTAAAGACTTCTTTAAATGGTAAAGTCACTTAAGTGGTTAAGTGGCATTCTCTCCAGCAACTTCAAGGCTACTAGGGAAAGCCGTATTCTCTATAGGGAGCAGCAGACCAGGACTGTGGAACTGTTAACTGTGAAGCTTCCATAGATGACTAAGCTCACAGGAGACACTTTGGTGATTTCTGGAGGACTTCGGTATGTTCATCCTTTATTAAGCCTGCACCATTTTCCTCTTCTTTTGTTTCACCCATCTCTTCGCATGTTGAAATGTAAAAAGTAGAAAAGGGTTCCTAGTCGCTCTGCCATGGAATTGCCTCTTCAGCTGTGATCACAAATATATACAGAAAAGACATTCTGAGTTTGCCCAGAGAGGGGACAAAAAAAGCCTCCTCAGTTTAAAAGCAAATGAAAAATCAAAAGAAAAAAGGGGACACAGGAGAATTAAAATTAGCCCACTAAATATCTCTTTAGGATAGGATATGGCAGAAATTCAAGAGACAACACATCAGGAAACCAGCAGGCCATGAAAAGCATGATTTTGCCAAGAATTGGCAAAACAGTGGCATGTTACATCTTTAAATTAGCAAAACAGTATTTGAGCACATCACTAATGAAGCATGCTGCAAGTTTCCAAGTTCTAATTATTAATTTTTCATCTAACAAAATGAGCATTGAAAGCCCACAGAGAGACTTCAGACACATTTTGGATGACTATTTATGTACACTGAAATACTAGTTTACCAAGAACTATGTAATAGAAACTAAGAAAATGCACAATGAAATATACACATGAGAATGTCAAATTAAATCACTTCAACCGGCATTGGTGAAATAACTTCTCATTCTGCCTTTCTTTGATCTCTCTTTACAGTGAGAACAATACATAAGCATGCGGACAGAAGAGCCAGAGACTCTGTGGCCTAGCGTAATGGAAGGCTGAAGACAAAGGCACAAAAGGCCAGTTGATCCATGCCATTCCAATCCAAGTTTTTCCCAGCCGCCCTTCAAAAGAATTTTACAATTCTAACACTTTGTTTAATTGATATTTAACTCCATATTTAAGGAAAATAATTTTTGGCAGAAAAGGACATAGTCTGTCCTTCACTTCGAGTTCCAACAGTCCCGTCAGATTTGCAGCAATCTCTCACACTGACCACTAGTGAGTTTTGCACCCCTTCTCCATTTTGGTACTATAGCATATTTATCATTGATGTTGTTAAGATTTTACAGACTGCCCAATGCTAGAATGACTTTGGGCGTCTTATGTTTAAAAATAGAATGCAATCAAAAGACCGATGTGTCTCGACAAACCACGCATTATATAGCATAGCAAACAATCAATTGGGACTTCATAAACACCCTATCCCAAGAGCGAGGAGAACAGCCAAGTTTTAAACTTCTGAAACTAATCAGAATGGAAGTTACATATATCTCTGAGGAAATATCATTCCAGAGGACAGGCACCACAACAGAGAAGGCACACTTCTTGAGTCCTGGTAGAGGGCATTGTTTAATTGACTAATATACAAAACTGACACAGTTGTAAAGGATTAGATACTG
>JANHFO010007159.1:323321-333830 GCA_032468095.1 Pareas carinatus
ACGTGGCAGGGAGCCAGGTACGCGATCAGCACGCCCCACTGCCTCCCAGGGCCCCACTTCACCAGGAGGGACTCACAGCCGGCCACCTGTGGAACAGTGGTCTCCCTCGGTGAAAACTCTTCCCGAATTAACATCGCCACACCCCCACCCCTTCCCAGGGCCCTTGGTTGATGAAAGACATGGAAACCTGGTGGGCACAGTTCGACCAGAGGGACCCCTCCCTCTTGGCCCAACCAGGTCTCTGTAATTACCTTTAATTTACATTTCCAACATTCATCTGATACATCTGTAAACATTTTTGCCATTCGTATAGGTGTCATGCCATCTATAAAACATTGTATAATAATTTTATTTATATGCTGTTGATTTTGTCAGTCTATAGTTAGTTTTCCATAAATTTTGCCATCTATCTAAATTTTTAGCATGTCCAAAATTCTCTGCCCACGTTTATTTAACTTGTTCATCTTCCATATTTAGATTTGCTCAGACTTTCCCTGCAGTTTCCCATTTCAGGATTGACTCACAAACAGGCGTTTATTCACTCATTTAAGTGAATAACAGTAGCATGTTTCTCAGTTTCCAAGGACCTTAATCATAGGCAAATTAAGGAAAGAATTAAACAAATACACTGAGGTTTAGTATGTTGCATGATTCCAACCAGTGGTTTGCAAACAATATGGATTACACAATAAGCTGTGGTTAAATAATAGTTTAGAAGGATGAGTGAACTACACCAGTCTTTGGCAGGATCAGATTACATAATTGCCAGGAAAGATGTCAAGGTAGCCCTCCACTTACCGCCACTATTGAGTCCAAAATTTATGATGGTAAGTGAGAAATTTGTTAAATGAGTCTTGCCCCACTTTACAACTTTTCTTGCTAGATTTGTTAAGAGAATCACTGCAGTTTTTAAATTAATAACACCATTGTTAAGTGAATCTGGCTTCCCCATTGACTTGGTTTGTCAGAAGGTCGTAAAAGAGGATCACATGACTCCCAGGGACACTGCAGCCATCATAAATATGACTAACTAAATGTAAATCACATGACCGTAGGGGATGCTGCAATGGTCGTAAATGTGAAAAGTGGTCATAAGGCACTTTTTTCAGTGCTGTTGTAACTTTGAATGGCCACTAAACGAACTGTTGTAAGTCAAAGACTACCTGTATGGAGTTCTATCCCAATACTCTCTGTAGTAAGTCTCTTTAAGTCTGATAGAACTTGCTTCAAGATAAGAGTTGCCACCTTATATCGTTTGGAGGATATTTCTCTACATTTGTTTATGCAAAAGGGGAGAGAGTAGCCGGTATATTCAGAAGGACAGCCAAAAATATAAAACTTCCTAATTTCTTAACCAATATCCTATTCAGTAGCTGGAGCGTCATGGTAGGCTAATAGCTAAGGCACCATGCTAGATACTAGGAGAATGTGAGTTCTAGTCCCACCTTTGGCATGAAAGCTGGCCAGACCTTCAGCCAGTACCTCTCTCCCTCCCTTCCTCTCTCTCATTCTCTCTCTCTCTCTCTCACACTCTCTATCCCTCCCTCTCTCTCTCTCCTCAGTCAATTTCTGTCAAAACCAATGAATCAACACTTGATTGTTGTAGGAGATAAGCAGATTGAGGTGGAGGGTGGGATTAAATGAATCATCAGTTTGGAGTCATTGCACAGTCACAAGAGACCCAGATCCAACCCCCTGTAAATTTCTTTAACCCTTATCTAGTGCCAATTTAGCTTGGACCATTCATTGCTCAGACTGTTGCATATAAGTGGCAAGAATAAACTCTTACTGCTTTCAACTCAACTCCTGTTCCTGGTTATTTGCACCTGGCAATTGATCTGATAAACCGGACCCTGCACTTGCTAGAAAACTCTAAGAAGAAGAAAAAATCCCATTCAGTAGCTGGTATGTGCTTGAGTAGCAAATGAATAGTAAAACAAAATAAAACATATAACTCTTCTTAGCCTTTGAAGAAAGATATTTTTAAAAAGTAAGTGCAAAAAAGACCAGCATACCTGACAACACTTAATGGTGCCATATATGTTATATATACAGTCTAAAACATCAGCGATTCCCGCTTGTATGGTTTATAAAGACCATATTTGTGGTAGGTGTCACCACTCACCAAAAATACTGCCTGACATCCTGGCTGGGGCTCATCAGCAATTAAAACAGTGGAAAATGAAAGCAAGGTTCAGACAGTACCAATTACCATATTAGCAGAGGCCATTCATGAAACAATAGCTGGTTTATAGCAGACATTCTTTCTTTGATAAATTAACACCATTCAGTTCAAGTCTCAGGAAATAGAGACATGCTATTCAGCAATTTGTAGTGCAGCCATTTTTCATTGAAATTTACCTTTGAAGCGATGTGTTCAAGAATGATCACCTTAAAATCAAAGAGATATCTTATTTCACTGAGGATTTTTTTTTTAATATTGGTAATTTTTCTGTCAACATTTAAAATTTTTGCTCAAAGAGTATCATGTTTGTCCTATTCAGAAGGTAGAAGGACAGTGATAGCAGTGATGGCATGTATCATATTGGAGATAAGCAAATATATGAATCCTGATATTGTGGATGACATAATTAGATCCTGCGATGGAGTTGACGTAGGAGAAATGAGGCAACAGGATCTGCCACCAAGATGCTGAATCCAGTGGTCTTTGTAGAGGGAGGGGTAAAAAAAAAAAAACAGGATAGCGGGAAAGATAATGCAATTGAAGCCTTGCCCTTTTTTCATATGTACTTCTTGTTTTAATATGAAGTACATAGTTTTTAATATGAAAGACCCGCACATCAATTAGAGGACAAACAAAAATATAAAACTACTAGCTTTTTATACCCGTGCTATGCTACGGGAGTTGTATAATTGTGTATTATTAAAAGCTGTTAAAGATATTCCTAGAAGAATTGTGATAGATAGATGTTTTAATTGAAACTGGTACATAGATTATTGAATTAGAAAAGCGTGTAAAATGTAGCATGAGTATTGTTTGTGTTTGTGTTTCAATAGAGAATAATGATGGTTTTGTTAATGTAGTGTATGTTGTATTTTAGGAAATATTTATTTACTTAAATGTGAATGAAAAATAAATAAAATGAAAAGTGTGTTAAGAGTTTTAGAGATAGGAAATATAATGTAGTATTGTGCAATTGGAAATGGAGTCTGTATGGTTTTTAGAGAAATTGTAGTTTAAAATAATTTTTTAAATTGTGTAATGAAAGTGTGGCTGACGTTAGATTGTTTTGTTTGTAGTTATTACTTATTAGTTTGCTATATTTTGAAAAATTCTAAAAATAAAAAGAAAAGTTGTTAATGTTTTTTAAATTAGCATATTTTTTGTGAAATTTGCATATTATTGTACTGCGCATGCGTTTTCCTTGTAATTATTTTTAAAGGGAACATTTAAATGGTGGTCTGTTCGGGCCGATTTTAAGAGTGGTGTCAGAGAGTTATTGAAGAAAAGAAATCCACCATCATAGGCCGTTTGAAATATTTGGGGCCGTACTGGAAGTATTTGTTTTAAAAAGAACTTGCAATGGTGTGTCGCTCTGCCCGTTTTAAAGTGTTTTATCGGAGATTTAATAAAAAAATAAAAAGTGGCCATGGCATGCCAGTTTGAAATTTTTTCGGCCGTAAATATTTATGTAGAAAAGAAATCTCCATGGCGGGCCGTTTGAAAGTGTGGTGTCGGAGATGTAATGAAGAAAAAAAACCCAACATGGCTGACCCATTTGAAAGTGTGTGTGGGCGGGCCGTGTTTGGATTTTTACAGTCATTTCGGGCTGTTTAGAATTGTTGCAGTGGAGGACATTTTAGAAAAAGGAAAAATGACCATTGCGGGCCATTCTGGATGCTAAAAAGGTTTTTGGCCGTGTTTTTAAAAAAATTGAAAGAAAAAGAGTATGGAGGGCCGTTCGGGGCATTTGAATTTTTTTTTTCTGCGGACTGGCCCTTTTTTTGGTGTAATGAATTTTTGAAGGACTGCGAAAAAGGTAATCAAAGAAATATGCTTTGTATTGTGTTTGTTTGGTTTGTACTGAGCTGTTTTTTTTGTTTGGTTTGCGTTTGAGGGAGTGATATTTGTGTTAGATGTTTTGGTTTGTGTTGATGGAGTGATATTTGTGTTTGGGTGAGCTGTTGTTTTTGGCTGTTTTGCGTTGAAGGAGTGATATTTCTGTTTGATGTGTTGCCAAACCTTGATTGTCCGTTGTCCTTGGTCATTGTGGTGGTAGTGTCTTTAAGAGAGAGCACTATCTCCTTCCTCGCTTGGAGAGAAAGAGATAGATCGCGTTTTTGATAGTTGGGGTTTTTGCGCATGCGCAACTACAATGGTTTGACCATTAGCTCCTCCCCTTTGCCTCCCCTTTGCAATAAATATTAAATAACTCCTTTAAAAATATTTTTTTTGAGAAATTTTTGTTGTAGTTTGCTCCTAGATGGGAAGCAAAGGTATGTATGAATTGTCAGTAGTGTAGTTTTTATGGTTTTTGAGATATTGTGATGAGTCAGACGTATGTGAGTGGCCAATGAATGATGAATGAATCATTTTTCATGTTTATTACTATAGATATGATGTCATCAAAAGAGCAAAAGAATTGAAATGGAAACTAGCTGGTCACATAGCAAGCAGAACTGATGGCAGGTGGACCAAGGGAGCCATAGAATGAATCCCACTTGATAAAAAAAAAAGTCCACAAAAGGGACCTAAAACAAGATTTATCGACATCAGCATGTATTGCAGGCCCTATTGGCAAAAGAAAGCTCAGGACTGTATGGGTTGGAAACATGCAGAAGAGGCCTTCATTCTGCAGTGGACAGACAATGGCTAGTATGAAGATGATGGCTAGATTTAACCACATACTCAAACATGCTCTTTTCATTTTTCTGATCTTTCAACCTCAACATCCTTGGCTGAATCTCTCTGCTACATGGTCTTTTGCTAGTGAGTAACAATGCTGTGTCTGCATAGACTGGGAACCAAGTCCATCAGCAAGTTCAGGCACTCCACCAAGGTCTGAAAGGGAAATATAATTGACCAGGATGAGTTGTAGATCACTGATGATGAATGCACTCTTACTTTCCCCCTTTATAGGCCTTATCCCTGAGCAGAAGGCCAGATAAATATCTACATGAATCCAGTCAGATCTTCTTTATGCAAAAGAAGCGCTGAAAGAAATACCTGGAAAATACCCTAGTACATCATCCATGATTCCAACAGGTGATTTTTGATTTCTTCTCCTAAATTAATTCATTTCTTTCCCTTTCCCCCATAGGGGATCTTTGTCTACAAACTACTATATATTTTAGACTTTTAGATCCGGCGTAAATTGGTCAAATATTCCAGTGTTTAAATTACTTGCCACACAAATTTATTATTTTTAATTAGTTTTAAAACATGGTGTTTGTTTTGTCTATTGTATTGTGGTTTCTGTTGTTTTAAAATGGCTGTACACTGTCCTGGGTCCCTCCGGGGAGAAGGGCGGTATAAAAATATAAAAATAAATAAATAAATAAATAAACTAACAGGGAGAAAAGGCCAGGTTATGTGGTAAGGGTATATCTCTTTTATTGGTTCATTTACTGGGCTTGTATACCACTCCAGTTATAACTGACTGAGCAACTCATTTCCCTGTTCCATAAAATAAGGTTTAAAATGTACATAAAAATGAAACAAGTAACAAATAACTCACAATTCTATGCCAGGGACAATAAACAAACTCGATTCAAACATAACACCATATTCCAAAAGGAACACTTCATAACAAATCAATCCCGCAGGCCTGCTGAAAAAGTCAGGTTTTAATTGCTTTCCTAAAGCCCAAATGAGTTTGGGGCCATACGGATCTCAGAAGAGTGTTGTTCTAAAGAAGGAGGGGTAGCAATTGAAAAGGCCCACCACGGAGGCCTCTAAAGATGACATTCCTTGAATATGAGAACTTTTCTACCAGAATTCAGCAGAAACAATTGGAAGAAGAGGAATCTAAAGATAAAGTGTCCTTGGTGCTCTCTGAACTTGGTGGTTTTCTGGTAGACGTTTCATTATCCAAACTAGGTAGCATCATCAGTGCTCTCTAGTTGTTACCTACTTTGGATAATGAAACATCTGCAAGAAAACAGCCAAGCTCAGAGAATGCCAAGGACGCCTTCATTCCAATCCTGAACTGCAAATATTCTCCTTTATTAGAATCTGAAGACATTTAAGCATGCAGGGCCTCAAAGGGAATAGCAATAGCACTTAGACTTATATACTGCTTCACAGTGCTTTACAGCCATCTCTGAGCCATTTACAGAGTCAGCCTATTGCCCCAACAATCTGGGTCCTCATTTTGCTGACCTTGGAAGGATGGAAGGCTGAGTCCACCTTGAACAGGGGAGGATCGAACTCTTGGAAGTGAGTTGAATTAGCCTGCAAAACTGCATTCTAACCACCAGGACCACTAAATAATAATAATCAGCCTCTTAAATTGCATCTGGAAACGAACTAGTCATCACTTGGTGAATCATGACACACCCATAACTCCCTAGCAGCCCTTTGAGATAGACCAGATAAGACCAATCTTATCTGATTGTTGTCTTGGTTGCAACTTTTCTTCTTGTTCCTTAAGGCTATTCTCATAGCCCCTTACACTACCTGAGCTGCTGTATTTTGGATAAGCTGTAGCATCTGGGTGTTAAATGAATTTATAGACCCTGCTACACCTTGGTGCAACTACAACAGAAGATAAGAACCTTTCTTGTTCCAGGCCAAATTATTAGTCTTTATTCACAACTGAGTATTCTTATTGGTAGCATTTTCCCATCACTTGATAGGGTTCTCTGATTCTTTTTATGCTGGCAATGCCAGGAATTAAAGGTAAAACTTTCTCTTTGATACAGATGTTACTGTCAGATCAGTTCAAAATCATGTTTTTCTCTGGAATTCTTCATTCACTCAGGTGTTGACTCCTGAGCAAATTAACAAGTGGTGAGATGTTGAGTGATGGACATACTTGTTGATCAAAATATCAGTTCCCCACTAGGAAGGGAAACAGAATTAGGGTGGTTTCTGAGCTATCACACACATTTGACAACTCTGTCCTTTTTCATTGTCAGATCCATGACCAAAGGGTGCTTCTGGATTCTACAACCTTGGCCTCTGTGGAATTCACTAAATAGACTGCACACTGGAATAGGAAGATCAAAGGACAATCTAAGAAAATTTAGGACTTTCCTATGGATGATATTCTGTGTGACTGTGGAGAAGAACAATGCATCTCACATATGCTGTGATATATATGATGTCCGTCAACGTGTACAGAGGAAGACCTCATGCTGGCAAGAGAAAATGCTGTCGATGTGGCCCAACACTGAGTAAATATCATCAAGTTTTAATCCTACTTATTTCATATGTTTCTTACGCGTGCTATGTTTCTACGACTTATTTTATATCCATCTTATTTGCTCGGTGTTGAATGCCATATATTTATAATGTGAATGTGATTCTGACACAAAGAAAAAATTGTCAGATCACCTGTTGCCATCAATATGGTATTGTAGGAGATGACCAGGTTGAGTTCAAAGGAGGGGTCAAGCGCATTATCAGTCTGGAGTCCCTTCATGTCCACAAGAGATCTAAGTCCAGCGCACCGTGAATTTCATTGACTCTTATCTACCACTAAGTTGCTTTGATTGTTAGTAGTTCAGATTCTTGTAGAGGGTTAGCTTGAAATAAACCTGTATTCATTTGAACTGTCTTGAGTTCTGATTTCCCATGCTTGACAGGTATGAGGATAAGATGGAAAGTTGTGAAAATATCACAAAGGAACAAATAAGTTTCACTGAAGGAGGAACCCATACAATGGAAAAAGGTCAGACGAGGAACAGCATCTGAGAGACTTTTACCAAGTGAAGATCCTTCTCCAGTGGATCACTCTCCAACTGTGTTGAGTCTGCAACTCATATGAGATTCTGATAATGATAGTTCTAAAGCATCCCCTGGGAGACACCAGATTAGAACTGGTTGACCTAATTACTTTCTCTCCACTTCTACTGAGAGAAATGCTTCATTGATTAATTTGATTCTTTTTTTAAAGTGCCTGCTTCACTTCAAAGCAAAGTTTTCCCAGTCTGTAGTTTACTACAGACTAATTCTAAAATCATAAAAACCTATAATACACATATGGTTACAATACAATAAAATAATATCTCAAATAAAAAGTTTCTGAATAGAAACAGGTTCCAGAATAACACAACCATGAATAACTGAATGCTGTCCAATTTTCTGGATCAATGCAACCTGTAATCATAAACCACTCCCACAACAACAGTGCTGATTAAAATGTGGTTGGTTAATACATGATTTGGTGGGTAATGGAAATGCAACCACTACATCTCCCATTTGCACTAGGAATGGAGGTCAAAGGAGGGATGAAGCCCTTCAGCCAAAAGTTTGGATGACGAAAAAGCCAGAGGCTGTAATTTTCTAAAGAAATCCGTACTCGAGCATCCTTCCTTCTCCCACCTGTGCATTGCTCAACATCTGTTCTTTGTTTCTTTCACATGCACACATCTGCCTCTTCCTTCTAGCTAAGCGCCGATAACTCAGCACCTTCTTACTGATCCTTGTCTTTCCTCCCCACACAGTTGCAGTGAAGTTGATCTAACACTTATATTGAATTTATTTATTTATTTGTTTGTTTGTTTGCTTGTTTGTTTGTTTTATGTGTTTTGATTTTTATACCAGCCTTCTCCCGAAGGACTCAGGGCGGTATACAGCCACAATAAAAACACAAGCATAAACAACATTGCTAAAAACCCATTAAAAACATTAAATATATCGGCTGGCTAAAAATTAAAATTTACAATTAAGAAATTTAAAACTGAATTAAAAGCAACAGAGGGCTCAGGACAGCCCGGCTTGGGTAAATAATAAGGTCTTTAGGGCCCGACAGAAGACCCGGATTTATGTGCAATACGAGCAGATCCAAACTGCAAGTTACCTAGTTTAAAATTTAAATGAAAGGAATAATAAAAAAAATAACTCCCACCTTCCTACTCCAATTGCTGCCATGCCATCTTCTTTCTCCTCTTCTCCACAATGACACCCTCCCCGCAAACATAAGAGAGATGGCTCCTGATCCCACACATCCGCCATTCCAGAAGCTGTTTTGCCTGCATTCAAACTCAGTTCATTTTCTTACTGACAAACAAGGAGAGGGCACACAATTGGTGACTGGGGGAACAAATGTCTGAACAGCAGGAAAGGGAAATAGATAGAGAAATATCAGGAAAAAGAAATAGATAGGAGACAGGAGCTCGGCATTTATAAGAAAAGGAGACAACACAGAGACAGAACCCTGTTCAGAAAAAGCACCCGCCGGAGCTGCTCGCTAAAACACCCCACATGTCAGCTGGCCTGAGACACTGAATTCGGTCCTGTCTCTCAAAGGCTGTTTAGCATTCTGGCAATGCAGAATCGCCCCCTGGGCCGAGCCCGCTCAGATTGCATAGCACGTCTACAACTCCCTGGCAGCTTTAAGGCTCTACAAGGCAAAGAGAGAGTGATGGAGAGCAGAGCCATACATGCCTGTGCATACATAGAGGGCACAAGTGACCCACACAGAGCACACTTCTGTAACTAGCTCATGCAGGCTCACACACAGGTTCCTGACGGGTGTGGGAAAGACGAGTCAGTCCTGAAATCTCACTAATTGACCTGGCAATTTAAGCCCAGGGAGACCCAGGTTTGTTTGGAGCTAATTTGATTCCCCACTGACCAGTGAATCCCATCGTGTGCATCACTGGCCGAAGACTAAGTTGTTCCGTCCTCTGTCAATCCAAATGACATCCACAAAACAAAAAATCAAACCTGTGTTGGCATTCCACTCCTGTGCTTATTTTGATTTTCACTCATTCCCCCAAGGCACATAGTGGGATGGAAATGGACAGGACAGGTATCCCTCCTCTCCAATTCGTTTGTAGGGGACCTTTCCCAATCGCTTCATTCCAGCTCTATTTTTTCGCTTACTTGGAACCGGAGACAACAAAGGCAGGAGGCAGAAAATCTCAGCTTCTTGTAGCAGTTGGGAGGACCGGTCAGATCCCCTCTTATTATTATTATTATTTTATTTATTAAATTTATGCGCTACCAGCAGACAGTGGTGGATCTTCTGACCAGGAAAGGAGAAACGTTAGGTCTAGCAAAGAAGCCAAGGAATATAAATGCACACCCTATCACCCCATAAATCTAGTTAACAGTAAGTTCGTTTGGAATTAATTTTAATGGGGCCAGCCTTGCCCTAAGTTAAAGAAAAGCTATAACTTAAGGGAGCAGATGCGGGAAGCAGCAGGAGCCGTCATGACTCTCAAGACCGTTGAAGGCTGGAATTGTTTATTTAGTCTCTCCTGGGCTCTCCATCCAATCTACTGCAGGGTTGGGCAGCCCACGAGGAAGGAGGAGGAAATTTCAGATGAGAGATCCAGGGAGGACCATCGCTTTGTGATCTCTTACTTTCTCTCCTC